>JXPQ01001162.1:3997-15010 GCA_001014675.1 Ephydra gracilis
AAAAATAGTATAAAGTGCGACAAGATGCGTTTCAAAAAAAAAAAAAAATTAAAATAAAAATAATTTGTATTTGAAGAAAATTAATTTGAAGATATCCCGGACATTTGAGGCCGTGAACACAACATATCACAATATTTTATACAATTTGTACACGGGTATAGACAAAGTTTCAAGACAAAACACGCACACAAAGTAACATTTGGTTGTGGTGAGTTTTATATGCAAATTTTGCGTTAGGAAGAGAATATAAATAAGAGAAAGGACAAAAAAAAAACACACATCGATATTTGAGACTTATGTGAAATGAAACTCTTACTGGAACAGTCTGTTGAAGAAATCCACTTCTTTTTGTCATCCGGATTCAACTGATTGGTGTTCTTGTTGCGTATGGAGCGACCCCAGCCGGCTGTTATTGTGCCGAGGCGCGAGAATGCACGCTTTACCATTGGCGATGAGGGCACACTTTTGGCACGTATCGAGTCTGAGTCCGGTACGGTAAGATAATTGTTACTCTTTGGTTTTTGGTTTTGTGGTGAAACCAGCGAGGGCGCAGGACGTGCGAAAATTTCAGCAACGGGTATTTGCGGCGAGCCGAACCCGGTCTGTATGCCGTATAGCATTTCCTATGAACGCCACGCAAGTTATTACCGCCTTCACGCAAGTATGTGCTGAAGCTTACCTGAAATACGCGACTGCGCACACCCAGTATAGCGCGAACGCCAATAAAGCGCGCTTTCTGCTTAGATTGCCCCACCAAGAAAACTACATCGAAGAGATGCGCATTCTGCAGGCACGATGGTTCCTCATTTAGAAATACACGCGTAAAGTCTTTCGCCAGCTGATCGTAGTCCTCAAATTGATCACGCACCGAGTCCAGCAGTGGCGATGAGGGTCGCATGTGACCTAGATAAACACAAACAACATAAAATTTTAATAACGGTACATGGGAAGTTCGTAATGTGAGCTTGGTAAGTGGTAACATGACGGGCACTACATGAACATACTCACACGTGGGGCGAACATTTGTGACAACGACTGTGAAAGTTCAAGGTAATGACAGCTATTTACAATAAAACAAAGAAAAAATCAAAAATCACATAATAAAAAGAAGAAACCTAAAATGTTGAAAAAATAATAACCGACGAAATGTGGATGACAACTGAAAAAAAAAACAGCGATTACAGTTTCAACTAAGCAAATCAGTTCACAACCTCTATTGGCTAAGGAGCGGAATCTTCACATGTCTACCCATTAAAAGATACCCGCAAAGTATAATTTCATTGGCTGCCACTCATGAGAGCTGGTGGCTGGTTCTTAAGAACTGAATCTTCAGACGTCGTTCTATAATGAGGCACTCGCAAGGTAGGAGTACATTGGTCGCCATTTATGAGGTCTGGTGGCTGGTTCTTCAGAGCAGAATCTTCAGACGTCTAGCTATAATTTGGCACCTACAAAGTATGAGTTCTTTGGCTCTGACTAATGAGAGCTAGCGGCTAGTTCTTAAGAGCGGAAACTTTCAACATCAACCCAAAATCGGAAAAGTATGTGTTTGAGTTTGACTAATGAGAGTTGATGGTGAGATTGCCTGCCACTAATTAGAACTGATGGATAAAACTTTAGAGCGAAATCTTCAGACGTCTCCCCAAAAAAAGACACCCGCAAAGTATGAGTTCATTGGCTGCCATTCATGAGGCCTGGTGGCTGGTTCGTCAGAGCGAAATTTGTAGACGTCTACCCATAAAAAGGCACCCGCAAAATATGAGTACATTGGCTTTGACTAATGAGAGTTGATGGCTAGTTCTTAAGAGCGAAGTCTTCAGACGTCGTCCCATAATGGGGCACTCGCAAACTTTGAGTTCATTGGCTGCCAATAATGAAACCTGATGGCTTGTTCTTTAGAACGGAATCTTCCGACATCCATCCAAAACCCAAAAAGTATAAATTCATTGGCTGCCACTAATGAGAGCTGATGGATGGTGCTTACGAGCGAAATCTTCAGACGTCTACCCATTACACACAAATGAGAATTGGTTGCTAGTTCTTACGAGCAGAATCTCCAGACGTCTATGCATAATTTGGCACCCGCGAAGTATGAGTTCATTGGCTGCCACAAATGAGAGCTTGTGGCTAGTTCTTAAGAGCCGAATCTTCTTCCCATAATGAGGCAACTACAATGTATGACTGTATTGGCTTTGACTAATAAGAGCTGATGGCTAGTTCTTAGAGCGGAATCTTCAGACGTCGTACCATAATGAAGCACCTGCAAAGTGTGAGTTCATTAGCTGCCACTAATGAGAGCTGGTGGCTAGTTCTTACAAGCAGAATCTCCCGACGTCTACGCATAATTTGGCACCCGCGAAGTATGAGTTCATTGGCTGCCACTATTGAGAGCTGGTTGCTAGTTCCTAAGAGCGGAATCTTCCGACGTCTTCCCATAATGCGGCATCTGCTAAGTATGCGTGCATTGGCGGGCACGAAAAAGTTTATGAGCGAAATCTTCAGACTTCTTCACACAATGCCACACTAGAGAAGAATGNCAGACTTCTTCACGCAATGCCACACTAGAGAAGAATGCGCTTATGCGGGTTCTCTTTATGCAAAATTCCTATACGGCAAATATCCCCTGCCAAGGTAAATGAGCACACCTGCATTAAGCGCTGACGCTAAAGCCATCGCTTTATTTGGAATACCAGGAACAAACACCGTCAAAGTACCATTCGAGCTTTAGGTTTAATTGATGAAATGTCAACACAACCAGAGGTTGAAAGATTCCCCACCCTAAAAAAATTCTCCAGTGGCTAATCTACATGACAGTTGAAATACAGGCACGCCAGCTTGCAAGGACTGTGTCGTGCAAATTGTTATGAACTTAATGCGTGCCGCCTTCTCCTTGCTACGGAAATTGAAGATTATGTTTTGCTATTATCGTCCTGGGACTATAATTGCTATTGCTATGCCCCACCCGACACAGCGCACAATCCAACTTCGTTACAGTCACGCTGCTTCCTTGTTATCCATCATTCATGAGCCAGTTCGACTGCCAAGCGAATGCGCAGCATAGAAATGATATATGAGCCGCATTGTGGCATATTTGGCAGCAGTATAAGTGGAATGATTTTCTGGCTTATTGAGTGTATGTGCCGCATAAATGGCAAAATCAAGAGCCCAAGCATCGTTTAATGCTTGAGCGGCGTATACTAAAATCAACACGCACTAGCCATGTTAAAGTAATGCTTACAAATATTTGAGCTACTTTAGGTGCAAAGCAGTGGAATGAACTGAGAAAGAAGTTTGCTTTTCAATTATTTGAATTAATTATTTACATTAAAACTGACTGATTCAAAACTGTCTTTGGCCAATTGCTTTAAATTTCTTTTGTTTTTGTTATTGAGCTGAATTGGTGTCTATCTGTGGAGAGGCTTTGCGGTTAAGGCAATTTCGGGCGACCAAGACATGAATTCAATTCTGCACAGTTAAAGAATTTCTATTTATGTGTTCAAGCAGCGAAGTTATGGAAGTCATTAAAAATAGGATGCCCCATAAAGCGTTTGCATCAAATACACTGGTGAGCAAAATTTTGCGTACGTAGAATAGCCTTAACAAATTAAATGAAAATAATCAAAACAAATAATCAAAACAATCGTTGTCGGATGAGAGCATTACACACGTCACTTGATATTTTAAATGAGCAACAACACATAAGTTAAGTTTCATTCAATTCATTCGTGCAAAAAAAAAATCTGTGACATTTTTCGTACGCATATTAATTGATAATTTGTGTTCACTCAATACTCAATTGGCATAAAATATAAATGTTAAATATCCTTAATTCTGCATCAAAGCCTTCTTTGGGACTGGCATTACCTCTGATTTACAGCACATCCCTTTAATTCCTCGATGACACATTGATTAAATTCATGTTCATTTAGTATTGAAAATTCGTAGAATTTAAATAAAAAATATGCGCAATTCTGCATTCTAGGACTACCTAGATACATACTGGAGGTACCTCTGGCTTTTATTCATTTATTTTTATTCCGCTTGCGGTACACACATTGGATATGTGCTGAACTTAATGTTAAATTTAAATGGTATCTGCATTAAAGCTGCTGTGAGGCCCAGATACGTGTAACGCCGATTTTCATCTGATCCATATAATATATGATAAATATATGTAATACGGCGTGAAACCCTGTATCGGGACCATATGATGATATGAGGTGAGAGGCACCTTTGATTTTACTTCCTATCCTCCTTGTTTTCGGCAGACACAAGGATTACATTTATGTTCCCTCAATACCGAAATTTTCTTGAATTTGAATGCTTGGTAAATATTGAATCCAGCATTAAAGCCTCCATTGAGACCACATAGGTGTACTGCCATTACCTCGGATTTTCATCCATATCATATAAGTTTTGACAGAAATATTTATTCTATTTAAGTTCATTATATGCTAAAAATTCGTAAAAATAAAAAAAATAATAAATGTGTGTAATTCTGAATTAAAGCCTCTATCATCCAAAATAGGTGTGGTATATGTGCCGCTGATTTTTACCAAACCATCCCCATTTTCGCTACACACATATTAAATGCATATTTCTTCACAAAATACTCAAATTTGGTGGAATTAAAATGATACCTGGAGATAATAAAAGCATTAAAGGCTCTATTAGTAGCACATAGCAGTACTGGCGCTACCGCTGATCATCCGATCCACTGCATAATTGCCGGCTGTATAGATGTTATTATTGAGCACTCCATAGTGAAATTTGTTTCAATTTAAACGAAAATTGTCGGACATCTGCATAAAAGGCTCAATGGATCAAATGTAAGTAACCTGGACGTTCCTCTGGGTTTTATTCAGTCATGTCCATTTTTAAAATACGGTTGGTTGTCTTGACATCCCTCCCATTTATGAAATATTATTGCAAATATCAATTTTGTGTACAAAAACACGTACAAAAAGCTCAAGTCCCTCATTTTAGTGTGTGTCTTCGGATGGACAGACATACATGTTTAAATTAAAACCAGTGCTGTTGCTGATCATAATGATTTGCACTTTGATAGATCTTTGAACACTGGTACTCGGTATTACAAAAATTCGAGCAAAGCCCATTTACGCTATGCCAACGTTAATGGCGACAGCTATAAAATATATGAAAGGTGCAGTCGGCTTTGGCTGATAGTATAATACAGCCATAAACTCCAATTCATGGACAGCAAAGGTGTATTCGAAACGCATACCATTGTCATGCAACTAAGCCAATTTTTTTGTTTTTGGTAAATTTAAATGATTAATGCGGCTAATGTGGCTTTAACCCCTCCTTTGGTGCCATATTGGTGTGCTGCGGGTATCTCTGGTCTTCATCAAATTAGATACCAAAGCTGTACTGCAGCGAACTCCGAATTTCAATAAACCCCATAGGGAAAAGATTTACGTGATAACTGTGGGTAATTTAGCATTAGAACCATTATTGCGACAACAAAGGCGTACTGAAGGTGCCTCTGATTTTCATGCAATCCAGCCCATTTTCATGTTCACGCAATACTGAAAGTACCACACATGTCTACTGTAGCAAACTCTGGTTTGCATTCATTCATGGTCATTTTTAGAACACGGTAAGCACATCTAATTAAAATTTCAATTTTTATTGCTGCTGTACACGTGCATTTGTAATTTTGTGGATAGGTGTTTGCTGAACTTACGTGAAATATTGATCAGATCTTAAGCAAATTAAAATTTCGATTTTACATTTTTCTACAGAACATGTATACCAAATTGTTCAAACCGAGCTGCAGTGCTTCTTTCTAGTTTTTGTCTACGGACGCAAGGATGATATCGGTATACATTTTGATAGGTCTCCAAACTCTAGTTATGGGTGTTATAAATGTATGACCGAAACTATAATAGCCTTTGCCTATTTCATCGGCTAAGTGCTTTTTAAAATGATAAAAAAAATTAAATTAAAAAAATACAAACAAAAATATAAAAAAATTATAAGTAATTAAAAAGGCCACCTTAAACTGACTTGAAAAAATTGTATGGAAATATAATTATTAATGCAATGCTGTTACTTAAATTTGACGACGTTTTCGTGCACAGTAATGTCTAGTTAGTGCAGATGAGAAGTATAGTGAACGTGTGAAACTAAAATTAAAATTAGAACAAAAGTGAGCGCACTAAAGCGAACATATTCACAAAAGCACAAATGTGCACTAATATGAACATATTCACCAAAGTGAACATATTCATCAAACTAAACATATTCACCAAGGTGCACATATTCACCAAAGTGAACATATTCACTAAAGAGAAAATCATCAATCAATAAAGCGAACATATTCTCCAAATCTAAAATATTCACGAAAGTGACCATATTCAACTAAGTGAAGATATTCGCCAAAGCGAAAATGTTCAAGAAATTCAACATCTTAACCAAAGTGAACATATTCACCAAAGTGAACAATTCACCGAAGTAAAAAAATGTTTATTAAATATTTTATAAAGTAAACACATTCACCAAAGTGAATATATTCACGCAGGTGAAAATATTCACTAAAGTAAACATATTCACCAAAGTGAACAATTCACCAAACTTAAAATATTCAATAAAGTGAACATATTCACCAAAGTGAAAGTATTAAAGAAAGTCAACACATTAACCAATGTTAACATATTCACCAAAGAGAAAATATTCACTAAAGGGAACATATTCACCAAAGTGCAAATATTCAATAAAGTGAACATATTAACCAAAGTGAACATATTCAACTAAGAGAAGATATGCGCCAAACTGAAAATATTCAAAAAAAAATCAACATCATAACCAAAATGAACATAATCACCAAAAAGAAAATATTCACAAAAGTGAACATATCCACCAAAGTGAAATTATTCACGAAAGTGAACGTATTCACCAAAGTGAACATATTCCACAAAGTGAACATATTCCCCAAAGTGAACATATTTACCAAAGTGAATATATTCAGCAAAGTGAACATCATTTACACAGAACGACTAAGCTGTTTCTTTCTTTCATTTTACAGCATTTGTGCTCATCACTTGTGACGCTCAAAAAGTGATGGTCACTTTTAACTGAACACAGTAGCACGGGACTTTTAATTACATTTCACCTGCATTGGCACTTCACCTACTCTACGTAAAACGAAAGCAACAATCGTGTAAAATAAAACCAAGTACTTTCATTAATACTCACAACTCTTAAACTCATAGTCACATCTTGCTGTTTGACTTGTAGAAGCGATTCTAGAATATAAAATCGTGATTCTTATTTCTATAACAGCAAGCACTCGGTGGTGCGCTTTGAATTGTTAACAAATTATAGGCAACTGCTTGCCTGCATTTCCAGCACAGCTGGCAATGCGACAGCCAACTTGCAGACGGAGTGCCTGTGCTGGTGGCCGAAAGCAACAACACACCCAAATTGCGGACCAACCATGGCGCCAGTTGCCGAGCAGCAATAGCGTACCATATGCTGTGTTCCACAGCTACTTGTGCATGCGTTACTTGGGCTGTAATCATGCATAATATGTGGGAAAATCACAATAATAAGCAACAGCAGTAAGCGTACTTATGTGCCGAACAGAGCAGACTGGCGTGTGAGTGGGAGTAGGAAACAAATCCCCAACAAATCGCTAACAAGATGCTGCAGATAAGTTGCCCCACAAGCAACGCGTAAGTATGAACACACATGTGAAATTATGCTGCACGCACATATGCACGCATAAGCGCGTGAATATAATAAAAATATGTACAAATATTATCAGCTGAAGCTCAACGTAATGCATTTGGCGCAGCCGCTGGGGCGGAAGCAGTTACACGTATTTGAATAGCATTGCAACATATGGCTTTGTTGTTGTTGCTACTGTGCTCTCAATCAAGCTTAAACCCAAAGCAGATTAGTTGTTATTGATAAGCTTGCGTAAATGCCTGGTGAGCGGTGCGAAAAACTAAAAAAAAAGCAACAAAAAAAATCTAATAAAATAAATGAAATGAAATCGTTAAAACTACGGGCCTTGGCAATTTCAAATTTAAGCTATTATTTATTTATATTCGTATGCGAGGCTGCGCGCGCAGTGTGTGACGTTTTTGGCAAAATTCATCAATATGCTTAAGTGCCGGAAAATATGCTACAATTTATAAACTGTTCGCTAGATTGTTAAGATAGCGTGTAACAAAAGCTCTACTTGTGCGTTAGAGCACACATTTGTGTGCAAGCAACGCCAACATGCATTAATCACTGTGACAATCGATTGTTGTTGCTGTATTTGATTTATTTTGATATAGGCCATATATGTTAAGCCATTGTCGCGTAACTGTGTCAAGTAGTCAAAGTGCCAGTTGCCCAAAGAGTCAAACTAACATTTGAGGAGGTGTCAGCCTTTACGCAAATGAGTTACGACTTCGATGGCAAACATAGAACAAAAGAGCGCATTGGCATTGATTTTGCGAAAAACGGGTAGTTTTAAAAACTTCGCAACTTTTTTAATAATACATTTCAAGACTCTTAGCCAAAATCTTTTGAACCTAACCCTCTTTCAAATGGAGTTTTTACCAAAATTAGGTAAAAAGGTCAGGAAATGGGGTATTTTGGAAAATTGCCTTTTTTTGCTTGTTTCGCGTAAAATTCTAAAAAAATGTTTGGAGGTGACATTATCAACTAACGTTCAACCTCTACATTCCTTCATTCCTCCTCATTCATTGAGAGATTATCTGAAATTGTAGTCCTTATTGAAGAAAAAAAATTAAAGTATGCCACCAGTGCAGAATATTTTCATTGCGCCCAGGTCGCACATAGACACTCTCAAAAATTAAGGCTATGCGGAGCAAGCCATCACGCAAAACTGGGAATTTCGAAAAAGTGGAGTTCATGGAGATCGCACATAGACACTCGAAAAAATGACGGATTTACGGAACAGTCCATCACGAAAAACTGCGAATTTCGAAAAGTGGATTTCATGGCCGAACATTACACAATAGTACTGGCAGTATAGAATCCGGAAAAAGAACTGGGAGTCCTAGGATCTTGAGGAAAATAGAGGATAATTACATACTAACCACCAAAAAATGAAACAGTAGGCTTACACCGGAACATATGGACCAGCAGGCAAACCGGATTCAAGAGCAGCCAGTATCCACCTCAACAATAAGACGGAGCCTTTAGGAAGCTTACTTCTTTGGAAGAGTGACTAATAAAACTACTCAGATGGCAGAATTGGGTTAAATGGCTGCAGTCGCTGCATAGTAACTGTACCATAGAAGACTGGCAAAAAGTAGTTTGGAGCGCTGAATCCAAGTTCGAGGTGTTTGTCACTAAGATGCGAATTTATGTGAGAAGCTCTGCTGAAGAGCAGAAGCTGCAGGAAGGTATCATGGCCACAGTGGAGCATGGTGTTTTTCAATTCAAGTTTTGGGCATCATTTGCTTTCAGTAGAGTGTGAGATTGGTATAGACTTGAGGGAATTCTGAGCAAGGACGGCTACAAAGAGATCTTGGCACCAAATGCTATAGTAGCAACCTCCGTTTGATTGGCTTAAGCTTCAATTTATGATTTAAAATCTACTACAAAGCTTTTTCGGGATTTTGTGAAGCAGAAAAACGCATGTCGAATTCTAAGGAATATGCTTTGACCTCCACAGTCACCCGCGCTTAGCTCTATTGAAAACCTCTGGAATTGTATAGATAAGCCGGTGTGTGAAACAAACATTTCCTCCAAGGAACAACTTGGGAATGCTTATCATACTTCTTTGAACTCCATTCCATCAGCAGTAACCTAAAAATTGCTGGACCGTATGCCTCGAAGTGCCCAAGGTACCTTCATTGCTAGTGGAGGCTATTTTAAGGAATCAAGAATTTATAAAAATTTAGATTTTAAGATAATAAAAAATAATTTATGAATTATTTAAATTGCAATAATTTATTATTAAGACATCAAATAAAAAAAATATATCGAAGTTCATTAAAATCGATACATTAAATCTTGATATATAGTCTTTAGAATGTGAATGTTGCTTTTGGATGCAAACAATCGAACAGTAGTGTAACAGTTGGGTTAGGCCTCAGAGTACTTCTTTGGAGCTACTTAAATGTTTAATATTATTTACGCGCATTTTCATGGTTTTTAATTACAAAACTACAACGAATTTTCAATGGCTTTTTTTTTCTCAATATTATCTGTCTTAGGCTTTAAGTGTTGTTGGCATTTATGAGCTAATCCGCATTTAACCCGTGCTTTTAATGAAATTGATGAACTGGTTTAACTAATCGAGTTCGTGGTACTTCTCTTACCTTAATTCGGGAATTTGAAACACGCTTTAGGTGTATAAATAAGTACGTGCGGGTTCCATAACAGACGTCGCTGCTATTTATGCCAAAACTGAAACGGCTAATTGGCATTATTGAGACGGGTCTGAACACGATCGAATTCAGATATTTTATTTTTGCTTTACTTTTACTGCAATTTTCAACTAAATTTAATTTGAATGCGTAATTGTTAGAGTTTCGAAAACATGTATAATACAGTTAGTCGGTTGATAAATATCGCAGTTATTGAATTTTACATATCGACATAAAAAATGGCGCAAGCTTGTTATACATGATTAGTGTTTCAAGATATATGGCAGTGGGGTTTGGAATTTAATAGGCATAAGACGAAATACTTTGTGTCAATCAGTCAAGTTTCTGGCCCAATAGAGCACGTTCTAATATCAAACAAGGTATCAGCCCAACGATTACTTTCGCAAAAAAGGGGTTTACACGTGCTAATAGCGTATTGCGTGTTAAGATAACAGATGTCGCTGCTAGTAAATTACTCTATTGTTTCTTCTGGTAGCACAGCCACTTTGAATACCCATCATTGTCCATTCCTTTTCATGATCTCTGATTTGCTGAAGTTTGCTTTATATTTTTTGTACGTCTTTTGCTGGAAATTTTACAAAATTTCTTAAATTAAAAAAAAAAAAAAAACAATTAAAGGTTAAAGTCAGCCTTG
>JXPQ01001190.1:72340-88120 GCA_001014675.1 Ephydra gracilis
GGTTGCTTGGGGCATATTATTACACGTGCTTCAGCGTTGCTCGCGCATATTTAGAATATTCACACTTGGCAGTGCCACAAGCTAACTGCATTTTTGGCATCCCTTCTGCTTGCTATCAATAGTTTCCAAAGCGCGGACCCATTGATATATTCTTGTTTGGTGAATGTTGGCTGTTTTTTAACCTCTAACTTTAAATAATAAGTTTAATTTTGAAACTGTGCAATATATTTCCTTAACAGTTTCATTTTCTTTGTGATTCGTATATACGATAATGTGTAAAATCCGTGGATAATGTATGAGTAGCGTGTTCTAATGCATGTCATATTCATACACGTGAACTGAAGAAAATATAAACAATGTCTGCTGGCGAGCCGGTAGAACAATTCAATGAAATTTTCGATTTTCTAGATATTCCGGTCAAGACCACAGATAATTCGGCGAGAAGAAATGATTCGCCCTATGTAGATGACAAAATCTCGATACTTAATTTAAAAACACCAACTCATAAACGTAGCGCTGCTAAAACTAAATTACTGGCACACCGAATAGCGGAAACTGACCGGCTTGTTAGTAAAATACATAAATTAGAAGCAGAATATAACATATTGCAATTGCAGTTAAAGGAATTAAAACAAAGCGCGCAAGTTGTACACACGTTATATGAACATGAAAAATCTGAGCATACGATGTTAAAAACAAGCAATCAAGTTTTGACCGAAAAGTATGATATGTTGGTTGCAAAAAATTATAAACTTGAACATGAAAATGAGCAATTAGATGCGCAATTAAGTTATAAAATCAACGTTGAGCAATATGATCGACTGGTTGTCCGTTACATCAAACTATCGCAAAAGCCGGATGACTATTTGTCGCATGGAAACCATCAAGCATTTTTGAAAAAGCTTTACAATTATTGCACAGAGAAAAAATTAAGTGGCGTGCCCAAAATAAGCAGTCCCAGAAAAGCCACTAAGAAATGCGAAAAAGCAACACAATGCGATTTGATTAAGGAGCAGCAAGAAAGGAATGTGCAAACATGCAGCGTCAGCGTACAGGCTGTGTCAACTGAAACAGCTTCAGTTGCAACAAAACCAACACGCTCTCAAGGTACACAACATAAAAACAGCACAACAACACGTGGGACTTCTACGGTATGTTTCATAAAAAAACATAATGTCAGCACCATGTTCCCCGAAAAAACACCCTCAGTGGATAATATACTCAGCGAGTTTCTGAACTGGGAGATACGAATGCCAATAAGTCCAATTGTTGAATTGAAACAAGTCACCAAAAGTATGGGGACACAAACAGAGGCGGAAGCGATAACACGCAATATTGGCACTTGCACTTATATATGCAACGTGCAACGCCAGGTAGATTACTTACCGATCATGCCTATAAAGCGCTCTATATCGCGACCACCATCACGTATTTCGACGACTGATGACATTAAGAGTGAAATAACGACAACAACACCAACACCGCCCGCGAGTCGTCGCAACAGCATATCAATGCAAACACAAGAAAATATTGGGTTCAGCGAGCTATGGCATCTATTTGGGCAAATGGTGTTAGGTATACTCAAAAGTCAACCTTGCACCAATGTCAACTTAACACCGCAAGTACCACCGCCGCCACAAACTCAAAATAATAGAGAAACTTTCAATCAAGAAGAATTTAATAATTGGCTGCATTCACTTTATGAAACGACGCAGCAGCCTTATACTGCACATCACCAGCAGCATCATAAGCAAAATAATTGTACACACGATGCTGCTACTGGTGCTCCACAATCGCAATTACCTCTCATTTTAAATAGCACGCTTATACCCAGCAGTAATATTTTACATCCTGAGCCTATTCATGGATATGGAACTGCAGAAGTTTCAGTGTCACACAAGTCATTTATTTGTAAGTATAATTAATAATAAGATTTCGATGAAGAAGCTTGAGCTTTGATCCATATTAAAAATATACATTATTTTCAGTTCCCAGAGAGGTAAATGACGAAAACACAGCCGATCTAAGCTTCGTTACCGAGACACCCAACTCATTAATCTCCAAACGAATTGAGATCAGCAATTCAACGAGTACGGAGCGAACGCTCATCACGCTACCAAAACCACCAGAAACCTGTGAGTCAAATGTTGAAACAGAAGCGAGCCAGCTCATTGCAGCAGTTCGACACAAAAAACATGAATATAAAGTAAAGAAAAAACATCGTGTTAGAAAACGAAAATTGCGGAAATTGAAAAAGGGCATTGATCCCTATGATAATAGTGAAAATGCGCTGGAGTATTTGTGCAGGCTATTTGAACCAGTAGAACAAGAAACTGAAGTCACAAATCAGGCTGAAGATATGCAAGGAGAAAACACGGACTGTACAATGTTCGAAATGCAAGCAAATGCTGAGGCATTTGAGCTGGTAGCTAAGAAAACGACAAGCCAGGCGAAAAAATGTAACTTGAATGATGAAGTGAAAACGGATTCATCAAAAGTACCTGTGAGTTCGCAATTTGAATCAAACCAAGCTGAAAATGTGCGAGAAAAGAACACGGACTGTACAATGTTCGAAATGCAAGCAAATGCTGAGGCATTTGAGCTGGTAGCTAAGAAAACGACAAGCCAGGTGAAAAAAAGTAACTTCAATGATGAATTGAAAACGGATTCATCAAAAGTACCTGTGAGTCCGCAATTTGAATCACATATAAGCAGTCATGAAAAAACTTCAGGAACATCAAGTATACACAAAAGTCCAATAGAAAATCATGAACTGGACATGTCAATCAATGCCAAACGTGAGTGCACAGAGGTGCCTATAAATATTCTTAATAATAGCTTTGAATTTATTAAATTTGCAGGTTTAGTTTGTTCTACGAAGCAGGAATTCCAATGCGTGAAACATAACCCTTCGCCATGTAAACGCAGAAAAACGTGTTATAACAATCTGTCCATGTCATTAGAGGCGTGTATCAATCCAATAAACCAAGACACAACAATAACTGGCAGAGATATGCCAAATTTCGAGCACGACACAATTTCGATTGAGCAAAACCGTTGTCATAATGAAGAAACACTGCAGCTAAGCAGCGATACGGATGAGTCTATGGATAGCTTTGCGATTAAACGACCTAGTAGAAGACATATGACATCAAAAAATATAAAACTGTTGGAGCTATTTGGGAGTGATCAAAATGATTCTGAGGATGAGCACAAAACCGGTCACCAATTAGTGGTGTTCAACGACACAGAACGAATAAATAATTATATGCAGCAATGTCAAACAATTGGTACACCATTTGGATCACTAGCAGAAGATCTACAATTGTCAGAAAGTGACAGTGAAGACAGTGATGGCTTTGTTGATGCCGACAGCACGCCTAATAAAACAACAAATCCACGAATTGGTGAGACCGAAAATTATAATTTGGATTGCAAACAAGAAGATACAAAAATAGTTCGAGATAAAAATGCAAATAAAGATAAAGAATATTTAGACATGAAGACGAATGAAAAGGAAACTAACGTAATAACAGATCCTACGCTAAATAAGAGCGACATCAGCCTACAAAAAAGAGACACAGAATATTCTAACTTATTGCTGACTGAGAGTGAGGACTCAACATTACACGTACATAGAAACCTGCGTAATATAAAGTGCTCCCCACAAAAACAAGTAGATGTCGCAAAGGCACACAACCACAAGACAAAAATAGAGGAACCATTTGAAAGTGCGACAGAGCAAAACCGTAAAACGCAAATCATAGCTCAGGATGATCACATTACTGCAAAGGATATCTTTAAAGATTGCACTATAATAGACTCTAAAAGAATCTGTGAACCGAAAGAGAATTCAACATATATGGCTGTTACAGAACCTCAGGGAACATGTAAACCCAACGAAATTTCACTAAACAACGCCAAAGAAGAAAGCCTCGAAAGAAACATAGCTGACCCGGTAGCTCAGGCAGGTACATCTACGGAATGCATTAATGTCAAACCTCACAATGCGTATACAACAGGAGACAATTTACTTAAGAATGCCAAAGAACAAAATTTGAACTTCCAGGATATGGCTGACGGTGCTCACTTAGCTCCTATAAATAATCCTACAGAATGCGCTGTAGGTGAACCTAACATATGTGTTCCAACGCAAACTGAAGATTTGGTCATGCCTAGATGCAACACTGTTACAGATATAGCAACATCATTTTACCATATTAAAGCGGTAGACGATGCGAGAAATGACTTTAAATTAGTTAATGATCTCGCCAAAAATAACGATTTTCCGGACTATGATGATGAAGAATCACAATTAATAATTGATGAAGAATCGTTTGAGTCTAACTTAAAAGTGGACGTGGAATTTGTAAAGAGCAATACCGTTGCGGAATCCACTACAACCGATGGCGCAACGCACTTAACAAGCTCTACTGAAACAGACGAATCGATGCTAAGCTCCACAACTAATTCACAATCCCCAACTGATTCACAATCCACAACTAACAATATATCATTGCTGCTGGATAGCAACATTTTGAATGAGCTACTTAGCGAAAATGATGAAAGCATCGTAACCGATATACTCAATGCTGCGGAAGGATTAGTAGTGCCACAAGAAGCACAAGACTCAGTCAAAACAGCTGAGCACATGTCTACAGCAATCAACACGCCAAAAGCGGTTAAGAAAAGAGGACGCCCTGCAAAAAGGAAAGCACCCACACCAGTAACACCGAAGCATCTGGCCTGTAAGCGATCTGAACGCCTGCGAGCCAAGCATTTGGTGTTGGAAAATTCTAGGCAATCTATAGTCACGCCGCCGAACACGGACACGAAGCCCAAAATCACACAAAGCGCGTCAGCCAAAAAACAAGACCTGGATATCGCAGAGGACTTTGAATTTAAGAGTAAATTTGAAAAATTGAATTTTTTCAAAGAACGGCAAGAGGGAACTGAAAGCAGCGCCGATGCGCCAACAAACTGTGATCAAAATGAAAATCGAAATACAAGCACCACTCCGTCCGCTGCGAACAACTTGCTCAAAACTAGTGCAACACGGACCGAAGAAATTGTTGAACAAATGCCCATTTACAGCTTGGCCAGTCAGCCAGTGAAAGAGTTAAAAGTTGCTGCCAACGAACTACGCTCGCCCTCACCTGTTCAGTTTGTTGAATCTCCTGCATCTCCACGACCAACACCAGCTGCAAATGAGAACGTGCCTTTGGAAATACCTTTTAATCCAATCACCAAGTATGAAGCGCGTAACAGCAATCTGATGAAAAGCCTAGTTGGTAGCTTTGATGCCAAACTCTATGCGTTAGTAAATCCGACTGCGAAAACAGTCGAAGACAACGAGCACACCATTATGCGACTCAAGGACTCTTTCAACTATTATGTGACCAATCCAAACGAAACGGACCACAAGCTGGTTGTAGCGAAACTTCACACAGCTCTGCTCAATATAACGCAAAACTGGCAGCTTATTATCGCTGCTATTGTGCAATACATACAGCATTTACCGCGCAAAGAGCCAGCCAGCAAACCAACATTCGAAAGTATTAAACCACGGCTGCTAGTCGCGTTCGAGTACCTAGAACAACAGCAAGACCATGTCACTGCACAGTTTCTATCAAAAATTGATGCAACCCTGTTTCATGAGCATTCTGCCGATAACTTGGCGCTGCCGCAGGCACTTAATTTAACGCAATTTTATTTGTTGCTCTTGGACCAACAACCAGTAATGCATGTCAATCCATCGCGTCTATTTATTGCCAAATGTATTTATTATCATGCGCAAATTTCGGCGCCGCTTATCTATGAAGTACTCTGTCAATATCCCACCACATTGCCGCATCGTGAAGAACGTTCCTATGATCACTCCGATGCTATTATAACCGTGATTAAGCACTGCCTCATGTGCACCAAGTACGACATGGATAATCAAGAGTTACGCACGCGTGAACTGCTTTCGAAGTTACGTTTTGAATATCATTTTGAACCATTTCAGCCATTACGCGAGGAGGTTCTGCAGAATCTGCTCGATAAATTGCAATCTGGCAAATTGCTCCACCTCAGCTACGCTTTTGCGATATTCTGCAAGCGCATACATCCCACAAAAGTCTTGACTGAAATAATCGAAGCACGTTTAATGCCAATAACAGCGGAATACTTTGCCAAAGCTTTGGAGAGTGATGCCTACGATGCGCGCATCGCCGTATTGCTAGAATGCATGTCAATGGCGGTGAAGCCCATGCCCGTGGAGACGAATGTAAAATTGTTTTTGAACGTATTTGAACGATTTTACAATGCCATACAACGTCCGCTGGTACAAGAGGCTGCCATTCAATCTATCTTACGCTTGCAGCGTTTTGGCTATGCCAACTGTTACAACGCTCTGGTCAATTGCCATCCGACATTCGAACTGCAGGCTTGCACAAAAGCAATGCTGCGCACGTTCGTCTGTCGCAAACCACTACACTTTTGGAAGACACTGCAGGAACAGGCCAGCGTTATAAGCAATTAAAATCAATCCAAAATTTTCTATACAGAAATTATTCAATTTGTTATTTATTACCAAAATTTATTATTTGTTAAAGCTTAACTGCAATATAACTTATTTATTTCTAAAATTGTAAATAGTTAAGGGTATAACTGTTAAACTAGCTTTTTAAATTGGAGAAATGGAGACATTCATCACGGAATCAGAAAAGAGCCAAAAATTCATATTTTTATAAATAAATAATTGTGTTTAAACAAATTTAATATCGGTCATAATCAACTAACTAAAGGGAAGATACGTTAAATTAACTTTTGGTAAAAGAGGCATGATCCCGGGCAATGGTGAGGCGCCTATTTGGATGCAACGTGGTGGCTGTAGTAGCATTAATTGCGAGGTAAGATATATCATATCAAACCATGCTAGGTGTATACACCAAGGGTATTGAAAAAGACTAGCGAATAGAATAACCTATTTCGAAACGCACGATACAAATCGGTGTCTTAGCAGAATACCAATTTAATTGGTTTTCGCACCAACCAATACACATACAAACCCATCTTCCAACACTGCCAAATGTATTGACGATACTGTATTCTTTAATTCTGTGACAGAATAAAGGGAATTATATTTAATTGCAACAGCAAATTGCACAATGTTACGGAGTGATACGGATAAGTGTGTTTTGGTCGCGCAAGAGGTCCGTCTTTTATGGCACTCTGAACTGCGCTGTAGTCTTGTACATTCCAAGTTCATAAATCCAGCACAATGACTGTTCAAGGTATCGATATCACATACAAATGATGGCTATCACTCAATGGTATTTTTTTTTTAATCCAATGAAAATCGGTCCTAATCGCAAATGCTGATTTCTGTGCACTTCATACTTTGCACAAACTAATAATACTCCCATTATTTGACTAGTGGGTATAAAGAATTTAAGACTTGGCCAGTTCTAGATTTTTTATGAATTCACTTTGCTTTTCTTTATTTATATTCGACTGTGCAGAAGCTCTACTTGAGCTTTACATGTTGTCTTTTATGAGGACAAGCCAACATTCATGATAATACATGCGACTAACACGAAACACTTAAGATAAAGCCATCTTTGGTTTCCTAGATGATAAAATTTAAAAATCACTCTAGAACAGTGTGCCATGAAATGTAATATTAAATTTTATTCTTCAAAGAGTTAGCAGTTGTTTGGCAGAGAGTTTGAATTGAAGTACAAGTGAAAAGCAGACGTTGAAACGAGCAAACAAATAAAATGTCTAAACAATATAAGAATAGTATTACAGTGTGGAGTCCTGAAGGACGTTTGCATCAGGTGGACTATGCCATGAAGTCCGTCCAGCAAGGCTCAGCAACAGTTGGCCTCAAAAATCGTCATTTAGCCGTGCTCGTTGCATTTCGACCTGCTGCTATTGAGTTATCATTGTCGCCAAATAAAATTGTCAAACTGAATGACGAAATGGGCTTAACATACGCAGGACTCATTGCACATGCTAATCAATTAATTGATTATCTAAAAAATGAGTGTTTGGACAGAGATTTCACGCATCATGATGAATTGCCCACGGCACGGCTGCTAAATAAACTTTGCCTCAATATGCAGGCGACAACGCAAAATACTAGTAAGAAACCTCAGGGAGTTGGATTAATAGTAGCTGCCTACGATACAGGTAATCCGTACATCTATCAAATAATGCCCGCCGGGCAGTGTTTCAATTGCAAAGCTATATCGATTGGGGGAAATTCGAAGCACGCTTATGCTTACCTAAAGCGTCATGTTAATGAGTTCAGAACCTCGACACGTGATCAATTGATATATCATGGCATACGCGCGCTCATGCGCACTCTAGCCAATGAGGAAATCATAAAATTAAACAAGCCCAATATCACAAATATGACAATTTCTGTAGTCGGTAAGGATCAGCCATTCGAAGTGTTGGACGAGCGCACAACTTTGGAATATTTGAAGAAGATTCGGTCAGAGCGGCAACAATTTGATGCTATTGAGTATGAATTGAGCGATGATGATGAAGAGGATGAAGAAGAGCACGTTGACGACGAAAGTGTGGAGGAAGAGGAAGGATAGACTTGTATAACGATCCATTTTGCAAAGACATATAATTAATGAATATTAATTAAAAAGAATATTTCACTTAAAAAATGCATAACCGACTTTGAAAATGCTGTTTCCATGCGATGTAAAAATAAAAATTTACAAATTCTTCAATTCGCTTATTTATTTAACAGTGATTGATTCATTGCCTTACATCTAATTATTTAAGCTAATAGGCAGTTAGTTGGAATGAGCAATACGTGAATTTAAGTGAGACCCAAAGAGCGAAAAATATTTCAAAAAAATAAAGTGGACTCCCTAAACTTCAATATTCTTTAACATATTTTTCTGGAGGATGAGGATCTTAAATGTTCAGATGAATGGTTTTAGAAGAACGACCCCAAATGTAACCCATATAACACACCATCGTGTGGAAGGAATATCTATCTACCTTTCATGGTACTGCATTTGATTTGAGAACCATGCGACACTGCTGCAAAATATGTACTCCAGTTATATTCTATGGCATTGCTTAGGTCAGTTTTTTGTGTGAAAATCGCTTCTGTTCGATGTGGTGATAGTTCATCTCATTGTCGAGAACGGCAATCCCTACTTTCTGACATAAAAAATTGCTTAAAAATGCTAGCTAGTGTATTGCTACACGCCAGCCACGATGTGATAAGGCAAAGTTCACGCTGTAAAACCGTGAAGATTTGTGCTCACTGCCCCACTGAAGATAAAAACGACAATACCAAAAATGTCCTTAATAACAGATGATGTAAAACTCTTTGTTGGCGATATGATTGGCAAAGTTGGTGGGAAAGGTTTCTTTGTGACAATATTCTGGAGATTTAGTCTACACAAAACGCTAATAGCAACCAGACCCTATGCGCTGTCAACACGCAGNTTTTTAATGGAGGACATGCATTAAACTCACAATGTATGAATGCATTCGCGCAAACAAAACGTTACGCAACCAGACCCTATGCGCTGTCAACACGCAGTGGGGACACATGGCCGAAAGTCTGCAAACCCCTGCTGAGTGGATTGGATACCGTAGACCATAGAAACTGAGATGGTTTGATGACGAGCGGCAGCACGCAGTAATTAATAAGAATGCCACGCTAAGGTCCACAGCGATACGTTTGGCCTTTGGAAATCGAGGTCTCTGCCAGCAGAAATCTAGCTCGAAAATTCAAAAGTGGAGTTTTATTTTATTAAGACCAGGAAGGTAATCTGGTGACGGATATCAAGAGTTCCCTAAGCTCCATACATTGCAAAAAAATGGCAGTAACGCTATAATTGCAGTAATCAAATTGAAGCTCAACCATAACAATGGCTCAAGATACTATGGCGACACAACTGTCGGTGAGGAAGTGAACAAGTAGCCAATGGTTTATTGGATATTAAAAGTTGTTGTAGATCTTGGCCTGAGCTAATATGCACCACCATTCTTCTCGATGATTTACAACTATGCGCCAGTTGCAGCTACCTAACATTGAGACCATCGTGCAGCACTAGGTCAGTTTAACGAAGGTTCCTTCCACTCCCAACTTTGCGAGCTGAATAATCCATACGAGCGATGTGACTTATCCAATGTAGACGCTGGATATTAATACGTTTAACTGTGTCGACATCATCATAGATTTCATGAGGCGATTGGGCTTCAAACCCACAGCACAGATGATACATAACTAGGCACGCACATTAATGAAATATTCGCGATATATATCGGAAATTTCCGTCGCTTTTCCTAGGTACTCTAACCTCGTTGTACAGAAATGCGATATTTCCAACTGCTGCAGTTGCAGCTACCTAACATTGAGGCCATCGTGCAGCACTAGGTCAGTTTAACGAAGGTTCCTTCCACTCCCAACTTTGCGAGCTGAATAATCCATACGAGCGATGTGACTTATCCAATGTAGACGCTGGATATTAATACGTTTAACTGTGTCGACATCATCATAGATTTCATGAGGCGATTGGGCTTCAAACCCACAGCACAGATGATACATAACTAGGCACGCACATTAATGAAATATTCGCGATATATATCGGAAATTTCCGTCGCTTTTCCTAGGTACTCTAACCTCGTTGTACAGAAATGCGATATTTCCAACTGCTTTATTGCCAACGCTTGAAATTTAATAACTAAGCATAAAAAATATTTCACGATGACGAAAAATGAAAACAAAACGACTTGCAAATTTTTTCAAACGCAATAAAAACATACAAAATCGCAATTGTTTACTAACTGACTAACTAGCGATGCTGCAGCCTTTTCAACGTGTAACCAGTTTGCGCCTATTCCGTTATGGTTTCAACCCATTCACAATTATGATATACAATTATAATAGTGTTTAGTTTAGAATATATTTATATAATCAATTAATACTATATTTACATTATACGAAATAGAAACTTAAAAGCTTTAAATGAAACATTTACAACGTTATTGCACATTACTTACTATTTAACGTGATAGCATAATAACTTATGAACTTATATGTATGAAATATATTTATGTTTTCAGTATTCAACTGATTTTAAATTACTTACGTTTATGACATTCAATATAAAATGCTTTGAAATTTTAGCTACACCAGCGTTATTAACAATGGCTTAATATAATTTTAAATATATGCATTGATTAATGAATATATGCAAATACGCACATATATTTGTGTATATAAGAACATATCTAAAGTAAAACACTTTAAAAAACTGCCAGTCCAGAATCATTTCGCCTTTAGGTACTTTTTGTGAGTTTTGTTGTTCAAAATTTTGAAAGTTTAGATCTCAATTTGTGACAGCAGTTTTGAATGAATGCTTATGACGGTTAATTGATTTATATTTTCTAATGGCAATTTATTAATCGTATATTAATGATTATCCAAAGTACCGAACCAACGCTACCAAATTCTATAAATCTCATACATTTCATGCTAGAGAATTTTGTTAATCTGCAAATAGGCAACGATTAATTTGCATTTTCATTATTTTTTAGCTTAAGAAGCACTCACCAGTGAACGCCTTTGATGTTCCTTCTCAAGTGCAACTTGTGTTTGCTGAGGTGAGAATTTCAAGACAGCCGATATTACTTTGACCAAAGTTTCATTGTTTCCATTGGCAGATCCGGTCAAATACTATAATACATGGAATTAAAAGCATTTTTATTTATTTATATATTTTTTTTTCAACTAAACAAAATTTAATTTTTTTGTGTTTATAATTCCAAATGTTTTAATAAGAAATAAATATAATTTATAATTCAACGTTTCGTTGAGTTCCAACACATTTTCAGGAACATTTTTTATTAAATGATATGTGTGGAAGAAAGTATGCATTTCTTTTATTGTATTGTCTTTAACAAAAGCATTGCCTGTAACTAATTTTTTTCAAAGCGTTCCATCTGTTTTACAAGCTATTCATTTGAGGCTTTTCAAGGAATGTGCTACACCAAGTTTTGACCGTATTTGGTGAATCAGTTGAGAGCACTATAAACGAAATTATAAATGCACGCAAAGAAATCAATTGTCTTTCAATCGCTCTGTTTTGTTTGTGTCATACAGAAACAATATAATCACAGACACCACACTTGTATACATGCTTAAAATCTAATTTAGCCTCTATTGAGATTTAAAGACGTTTCGATTTCGTGTTAAGTAGTGGTTAAGTGCATGGAATTCATAAGAAGCAAGGTATCTTATGAATCCAACCTGTTGATCCGAGAATTGTCTGGATTCGGCATTTCAAAAACCAAAATAATATGAGTTTGTAATGATTGCATTACCTGGAACATAATATTTCTTAAGTACTCAAATTCAGTATTTGCCGATACGCCTTCGTTGTGCTGCATGGATACCTGTCAAATATAGTAAGGAATTTAATAAATGTCAATTTAAACCAACTGCTACTCAGTATTTACCAATGTTTCATCCAATTGCCGCGATAATTTTGCATTTTGCAGTTTTAAACGTTCATTCGACTGTTCCAGTATAAGGAAGTTTTCACATTTCTGCTCCAAAAACAAATTACGATTCGATACCTCTTGCACCTCGGACATAATATTTCTTAATTTCGCTTCCAACTCAGCCTTTTCATCAGTCGAAATTTTGTCTGCATTAAACTGCGTTTCATTATCACTGCTTGCCGGTGCGCTGTCATTGCCGTTGGCGTCTTTCAACTCAGCGCATGTAGTTTCCAGATTCGATATGCGTTCGAACATTTGTTGATTATTACACTTCAGCTCGTCATTTTCATGCTCAAGGGATTCGATTTCCAAGCGCGTTTTACGCGTCAGTTCCTCTAGTTCGCGCTGTAAGGTGTCATTTAACTGTCGCAAATGCTCGCCATCAATGTGATTTTTACCCGTCTCCACAGTTGATGGTGCAACAGTCTTGACGGAATTTTCGTGCTCTGCCAGTTGCACTTTCAATGCTTGCAGTTCAGCTTCTAATGCCTTTTTATTATTCAAATCAATAGTATATTGCTCCAATTGTTTTTCCAAATTCTCTATCGTCTGTTGTTTTTCATTTAAAACTTTTTCTAATGCAGTTATTTTTTCTTCATATCTTTTTATATTCGTTGTGCTACTTATGCGTAATTCATTTAAGGCTACCTCGACCTCACTGTGTTTATGCTCCAGCTCAGCCAACTGTTGCTGCGTATGCAATAACTCCTTTTGAATTTGATCATTTTGTTCGGTGATGTATTTTACATGTTCTGCCTGTCTCTGCAATTCGTCACGCTCGGCTTTTAAGTCCGCTGTTACTTGCTCCAGCTCTGCTTGTTTTGTTTCGATTTCCTGTTCTTTCACTTGCACTGCTCGCTTATAGGTTTCCGCATTTTCTTTGTGAACGTATAACTCACATTGGAGGGACTTGAATTTCACTTTAAGTTCTTCGCTATCCAGTGAATTGGATACAGTATCATGTTTCTGCTTTTCCAAATCCGTTTCAAGCTGTTTCACAAGCTTATTTAAATACTCATTTTCGATTTTGAGCTCATCAAATGCATCCAATTTCCTTGCATGCTCAGCAGTTTCTTCCACTAACTGCGCCTTCTCTTTTTCCAGCTGAGCAATTGCAGTTTTCAAGCTGCTCACTTCCGCAACCTGTTTGCTTTCCACATTCTTCAACTGCTGCAACAAGCTGCTGCTTTCTCCATTTAATCTCTCTACATCATTTTGAGATTTACTGTATTTATTCTGCAACTGCTGCAGCTGTTGCTCATAATTAGATTTAGCAGCGGCAAACTCCGTCTTTAGTTTACCTTCTATTTCTCTTAGTATCACTAATTCACTGCTTAGTTGCGCCAATTTCTCTTCATCGCTTTTATTTTGTTGATTTTGTTGATGCAGCTCATCAACTTCTCTGCACTTTTTCAACAATTCCGTTTCATTATGCTTTAGTCTCTCTTGCAATTCAACTCTTTCCGACTGCAGCAAATTAAGTTCTTTCGTTGTATGTTCTAAAGTTTCTTTCAAAGTTCTTAATTCAACTAATTCTGTTTCCATTTCATCTACTCTTTGGGTCTTCACTATCAAATCATCTCTTGCACTTTGCAGCTCGCTTAGAAGGCTCTCTTGTTGGCTACGTAAGAGCGCTAGCTCTTCTTTCGCTCTTTCGTATGCTTGGCTTTCTGATTCGAGCTTATCAAGCTTTTCGGTCAATTTTTTTATTTCATTCGTACTTTCTTCCATAGCTTCCGCTTGGCTGTTTTGTAACGCCATCAGCTCACTTTGCTTGGCTTGTAGTAGCTCCTTTAGTTCGCTATCAGTTGTTTGTATTACCTTCATTTCTTCTAAACACTGAGTTAGTTGAGCGCAATTATTACTGAGCTCTTCACGCTCATTTTCCAATTTACTGATTTTTTCTTCCAATTTACATTTGTCCTCATTCATCATGCGTTCATTGTTTTGCAATTGCTTAATTAGTTCAGTTAATTTGCTTATTTCGTTGCCGTGTTGCACTAACAATTGCTCCTTTTCATTTTCAGCACACTTTTGGGCGTCCAACGCAAGTAGCTTTTCTTTCTCCAATGCATCACAGCGATCTTGGCGCGTACGTTGATCATGTTCCATGAGCTCCTGTGCATTTTGCATGCGCGAATTCTCATCCAACAGCTGCGACATTTTCTCATTCAGCTTTTGTATAGCATCTTCAGCAGTGGCTAATTTCAAACGCATTTCGCTAGCATTCGCCTCGTCACCATCTTTCATGCGCTCATATTCCACAATTTGTTTTTCCAAACTTTGCATGCTCTCCTCCAGCAAACAGTTTTTCTCTAATAATTGTGTATTCTCACTTTCGACATTCTGCAATTTGTGCTCAACTTGCTTTAGCTGCTCTTGTGTTCTTGTCAAATCGGTCATTAGTTTTTGTGTGCCCGCCTGTGAATTTTCCTGCATTTGTTCGATTTTCTTTTCGAGTTGCTGTTTTTCTGCTTCTAAGTCGTTGTGCGATTTTCGTACATTACTCATTTGTTCCTCCATCTGTGCGATCTCTTGCAGTATACCCGATATTTGATTTTGTAATTGATTTTTTTCATACTCTTTTTGCTCTTCACGCGAACGCGCTTCTGCTAATTGCAGCTCTAAATTAGTTTTCTCTTCTAAAAGCTCGTTTTTCAGACCCTCCTCTTCCCTGCTGCGGGCGTCTTTTTCCTCTTTTAGTGACTCGTGTGCTTTTGTGAGTTTGTTAAGTTTATTTGTCGTGTTCTTTAAATCTTTCTCTTTACAAATAATTTGCTCTTTTAAAGCTTTTAAGCTTTCTTTTGTTTCTTCACTATTTTTCTGTAATTCTGCTTTTAATTTGATAATAGTTTCACTTTCATTATTAGCGGTTTGCTCTTTTAAAACGCGTACCTCCTGTTCGAGGGCTTGCACGCGCTCCCTTTCGCTTTCAAATTGCTGTTTGTTGTCATTAATCTGCTGCTGCAGTTCGCCTAGTTTTGCTCTTTCTGCAGACAACTCAGCATCCTTATTTAAAAGATCCTTTTGGGCTTGTTCGCTCAATTCGCGTGTTTTGTTTAGTTCCTTTTCGTAATTTTGCAATTTCGCGTGGTTTTCGTGTATAGTTTCGTTTAAAGTATTGATTTCGTGTTTAGTTTTACTCAACTCACTTTCAACGTCGGCCAACGCTGATATCTTTGCCTCGTGCTGTTGAATAGTTTCGTTTAAGCCCTGATTCTTTCGACGCAATTCATCAACTTCGTT
>JXPQ01001204.1:0-16214 GCA_001014675.1 Ephydra gracilis
TCCTTCCTTATAGATCTGGGCTCTACGAAGCTGACAAGTTGCACTTAGTATACCTTTTAATAATAATCGAAGGATAGGAACGATCAATTTGATTAATTAAACTCCTACAATTGACCTGCGCCATTACATACGTATTTTTCAGCGATGCAAACCAGTTTTAAACCGAATAGATGCATTTTTTCGTGGGCTCCAAACAACATCGCGAACCGAACCGTTCTTATTTCAAAACGATAGAACACAGCGGCATAAAAAAAATTTAAAGAAATTGAATTTTTCGTAAAGGCGTTAAATTGAATTATAAAGATTTTCAAGACTTCAGCCACCCTAAAATCGTTTACTTGAATTATCAGAGTTTTGACAAAAAAAAAGAATGAAAATATACGAGAAATCAATATAATTGAAAATAACTGAGTTCAAATATAAAATATTTACTAAATTGTAAATCCTCTCTACGATATACCAATTAAACTGAAGTTGGCTGAAATATTGAAAAAATTAGAATAATGCTTACTTAAATATTCTTGTGTTTATACTGTCGTTTATTTAGATCAAAAATATCAGTTTTTACGGTCTGATTCAAATCAAAATAATAAATCAAATGCAGAGTAAAGGAAACTCAATGGAATGAACTGTAACCTACGTTTAATATGTCGGAAACTTTACTAAAAAACGGCGGCAGTGCAGTACTCGTCGTTTAGTAATAAAATCATCAGCTTTAGTTTCAGCTATTCAGTATTAATTTTATAAATTGTGGCTAATTTTTGCATGATTTCATCGAAACAAGCTCATTTTTGATTCACACATTGATTATATTTAGGTGCACTCAATGCTGAAATTTCGTAAATTTCAAATGATTATCCGTAATTCTGTATTAAAGCCGCAATTGCGACCGCATGGGTGAACAATTAAGCCCATTTTCACTACAAGCATTGTTTAGATTTATGTTCTCTGAATACTCAAGTTTCGGAGACTTTAAATGGCAAGTGCGAGTAATTCGGCATGAGAGACTCTATCGGTCATATAGTTGTATTGGAGGTACCTCTGATTTTCATTCAATAATACCCATTTTAATAACTCGGTAAGATGCCTTGATTACCCACGTAATTATGAAATTTAATTGAAAAATACCAATGTTGAAGACTACAGTACACTTACGGCCGTAATTGTAACCAAATTCGAACTTCGATCTAAAATTTTTCGTAGCATATGTGTACCAAATTTCGTAAATCTGGCGCGAGTCCTTTCATCTACTTTCTATCTTCGCACGGACAAATGGACAATTATGATTAAAACAATGTGATAGCGGTATATATTTTGAACTCCCATTCTGGCTGTTACAAACGTATGACCAAAACTAATATGCACTATGCCAATTTCATTAGCGGCCTGTAAAAGAAATATAAATCTTAGACTCGGCTTTGGTCGATAGTGTGATGCACGTCGGTTCGAAATTATTAAAGTTAACTGAATTAAAATTAAAAAATAGTTAAAAATATTACGGAAATGATAAAAAAGCCTATTCTAGAACCTCAAACGTGTACTGGAAGAAAATGTCACTCAGTCATGCCCATTTTTTAGAAGACGCATTGCTAATACTTATTTAAAGTCAATTATGATATTTCATCAAATTGAAGCGATGGATGCGGGTAATTTCGTTTTCGGACCACATCAAAGCTAAAGTACCTCCGATATTCTTCCAATCATTTTCATTTTAAGTACACGCTTGATAAATTAAAAATTAATACATGTCTTTTATTTAAAATAAGTTTAATTTGATTTATGTCTCTGGCTAAATTCGCTTTAAATCCTCTTTTTTAACGCGTAGCTGTACCGGCGATAGCTCTGATTGTCTACCAAGTATGCCCAATTTGTTCTCAATTATGTAATATCTAATATTGTATTCTAATTTTGCTTGGAATCCTATATCCGCACCACATATATGCACAAGAAACGTTCCTCTGTTTATCGCCCTACTATGCTCAATTTCAGTTTACCCACTTATAGTATTTATTTCAATTAAACAATGAAAATTCGTTGAAATTATAATGAGATCAGTGGTTTGAATGCAGGCAATCATTTGCCGAAAATGTTTAGATGTTTTCATATCCAACACAAAATTACAATTACAAAATTTTATTGAAATATATAATATATAAAATCACACGCCGATTTTGAGGATTCGCACATTGCGGATTCAAATATTGATCGGATATTGACTAAATTCAAGGTTCGGTACATTATTTTTCCATGCAATATGTCTACCAAATTTCGCAAAATTTGCCTAAGCCCTGCTTTGCTCAAAGGTAGACGGACTGGCATAGAAAGGAAGCAACTTCCTACACGTCTTGGACACCTAGAGCCGTTTACTCATCAGCTTATTTAACATGAATTCAATTTTAAATGTAACAATATTATTAAAATTACTACACATCTGACGAGAAGATTCGTTAAGAAAAAAATTTCAACGGAAAAAACCAGCTTTAAAGGCAGGAATTGACACGAAATTTACGAAGGAATATTAAAATATAAAATATCGAATAGGGAAACCAAATCAACAGAACCATTAATTAAGTTAAATATAAACGATATCCCGAGTGCGGTGCGCCTGTTTCTTAAAGTTGGCAATCAATTAAAAATAGTCTTTTCGGATAAGAAGGCAAATTTTCATAGTTAATATAAAATTTGCGCAAGGTGAACAACAAAAATTTTTTTTGAACGGATACAATGTAATCTATGTATGTTATGCATAACGGACTGCATTATATACAGCAATATTCCATTGTTGGACGCACAAGAAAACAGTAACTTTATGGTGCAAGGGTCGTTAAATTCTTTGACCCATCGTTTAATCAACGTAAAGAACCTGTAGGCGTGGTTGACTGTTAAATTTATATGTTGAATCTAAGGTAATTTATCTTAAGTAAGCAAGTATAATTTATGTAATTGATCTGAAAAGAAGAAACCGTTGCAGAACGTAATTGTCAATAGCATAAGAAGTGCCCAGCAAATGACGTCTACTCTACGACATAGCCTTACACTTTGAACGATTAAGGAACAAACGATTACAATTACACCACTGCAATGGAAATTTAGATCTTCTTGTAATAATGTGAGTTGTTTAATATGCAAAAATAATTTTAAATCATCCGTACACATTGAGATATTACTGATGTAAGATCATTAATAAATAAATTAAATAGCCACGCATCCAGGTAACTATCTTGGGGCACAGCAGAAGAAACATGAGTGGATTGGGATGACAAAGTATCATTAAATTGAAACAACTTAACTTTAACTCAAAAATAATATCCAATCCAAGAAATAAGCGATGTTGAAAAACCCATTCTCTCAAGCTTTAAAGAAAGTAAAAAGTGATGTAAAGAAACAACCGCTTTAGAAAAATCGGTGCAAACTGCATCTGTCTGTACACTATTGGAAAATCCACTTAAAATTTCTGATGCGAACTGTAGTGTATAAAAACAAAGTGTCTAGGACATAAGTAGCGAAACTGAACTGATGATGGACCTCTTCATCAGGCAATGAACACGGCAAAGACAATAGATCATTGACTCGATTTTAGAACCACACGAGACCAGGATAGCTACAAGTAGTGACTGAACCTACAAAGGATACACAATTGTAGTCTACTTGAATGTTATAGTATCTACATGAGCTGATATCTATGTACCTATAATTGAAAAGCAAAAATTCAAATATAATTATTATTTTAAGCAAGGTTTTAAAAAGTTTGTAATAGCATGAAATTTTCTTAAATAAAAACTGTGTAGCTATTCTTAGTCAATACTTGCAAAACATATCCAGCAAGTGTTGGGAACATCACCAGTTAGAATCACTGGAAGCAATACAACCAAATAAAATGTAATAAAAAACAAATGTTATGTTTCTTTTCTTCTTCAATTATTTTTGCCTTAAGCTAAGATCGTAAACACGTAAACGAAATGTACATTATTTTCCTATGGAATAGTTTTCACTTGAAATTATTATCCTTTCAATATACTAAGTAATTAACAAACAATATGGTAGGAGCTAGATTGTCGTGGAAATTATAAGCTGCCTATGTCATTGAAACGCTTAAGTTTCTCGGGGAAGTTATCCTTGAATAGCACAGGATCAGCACGGAATTCAACAGTACGCAATGGCATGTGACCATAGATGCGTGCGAAGCGATCAATGCACGCAGAACGTTCACGCATGTGATTCAGATCGGCCGATAGCATTTCCATATTCTTGCATTCGGGGCATTTGAATTTTTTGCGTGGCGTCACTTTAATTGGTGGCTTATTCGTCAAATTAGCCACGAGAAAATTCATGGCAATGTCCTCACAGTTCATGTGCTCATCGACCCAATCTTTGATCTCGCTAGGCATGGCATAGGTATACATATGGTTCCAGTATTTATGATGAAACGCTGCGCCAGTCAGAACCATCGATATTTGATTAGTCCATTCTGATTCATAATACCAACGGTTGGTTGTATTGTCCCACACATGCAGACGGGAGGGAAAACCAACTATTCGATCAGGAAATTCACGCCACACTTCGAACCTGTCCAACAGCAACATGATCATATTATCTATCGGGAATAATCGCAACATTGACTCACCCAAAATCCAGTTCATCAGCTGTGAGCATAATTATGTCGTCGTCTATTGTTAGCACAGCTTCGGTTTCAATTTCTTTGTAGGGGAAAAAGCGATTGGACAGTTTATTAGCACGCGTCTGTATTACTTTAATCGGTTTGACGATAGAAGGAAAGAGCGATACTGCAAATAATAACTCTTAAAATTTTCAAAGCAATTACTCAGGGGTAAGCTAAGTACATACGATGTGGTGGTGCTTTCTTTTGGTTATTCCATATAACCAATATGCACTGTAAAGATGGCACTACTGAGAGCTTCTGTATCAGCGCAAATAAACTCTCCACACGATCAAAGGTAAGTATGACTGCAGTGAAACCTTGATTTTTTGGTGCTATCAGCGGCAGGAATAATGGATTGAATGTTGTTTTAAAGTGACTATCTATTGTATTCCATTTGTGTATGCTTTTGGCGCGTATGGGAAAGATGCGAGACTCGAGTATCTCCAATGCGGTGTGTGTGATCTTTTCAAGACTGTGGAAGTAACGCTTGTACAGCCAATGAATTTGTTGCTGCAGCTCTAGGATTTTCACAGTAGATACGGCATTCAAACGCTGAAGAAGCAAGTGCAACTCCGCTTCACGTATGCGTATGCTGGCGAGAGACCAATCAAGCACGTCTTCAAAGGGCAGTACATAATTATCAATTGCTATTACGGGTATGCACGTGGACGCTAACATCTCCAAGAGATCTGGTTGACCCAAACGTAAACTTCGTGCCAGCAAGCAGAAGGTGCCTTTGCTAAGCACATGAGGATATTTGAAGGCTTTTGCTGTTGACCGCACAGCATTACAACGTATGTCACCAGACACAGATGGCACGGGTATTGTTGCAGCGCTGCCTTCACAGTTATGCAGCATTAGCATTTCGTGTCTGTTGTCATGCGCCATATCCAGTAGCATACGATAATGCTCCGGCAGGAGATTCAATTGTGCAACAATCAGTTTATACTCGCGCTGGACATGCTCGGCGAACTTATCATGATTTATTTCAGCTACGCGTGGGCTCCACACCGGCAGTGAAATATCGTAGCCCAGGCGATAGGTCCACGTATCAAAACCACCGCCAAGCAATATTGCACGTTCAGTTTTCACGTCCAGCACTGTATTGAATAGTGGATAGTCTCCGGGAAACATATTGAATAATATATGATTTTCTCCTCTGTCCCAGTACTCCAAATTTGCTAAGGCCTTACTAACTAGTTGGGGATTAATTAATTGTTGGTTTAGTACATCTATGCTGGGCACATAGAGGCAAGCTTCATTCGGATTCGCTGTATAATATGGACTATTTACAATGGTTTCTAATATTTGATAAAATTCGGATGTGAGCACATAGGCCAGTTTACCACTCGCAGCATCAACATAGTCCTGCAAGGGGTATACGTAGATTTTCAAATGTTCATCGCCGTTGTGACCACAACTATATATATTTAAGCAGTTCCAAAAGGTGCAATTCTTTTGACGAGCATTCGGTTCCACTGCATCAGGACTTAATGTTTGTTTACTTATATGAGCCAGATCTAAAGGCTGTTTTTGTTTATGTTTACCAAAAAGACCATGATGCCAGCTCTGCTGCGTATCCCATAACAATGATGCACCGCTTACAATCAATATGCCAACCAGTGTATAAATGAATATATTGAATATTAGTTCATGGCGTTGGCTAATTGTCTTCGATAACGGCAAGTTGCCTTCGTTGCCCAAAAGTGATTTGTTCATTTTAGTAATAATTATAACACGTACAGAGATATCATGATTATTTCATTAATTATATACATTTACACACACACACCCGCAATATATCTCATTCTTGGAATGTAGGTATTTAATGTTAATTTACAATCTCATGTTTTGGATTTAAAACTTCTTTGGTAATTAAATGCAATTAGTATTATTTGTTAGGTGTGATATTACCAAAACACATTTTTATTTAACTATTCTTCGAACTGAAATGGTATAAATTTTCCAGAGCTATGCTGGTTTGTTTATATTTTATCCATGCTTCTTCTTTTTTTAATAATGCCATAATTGAAAAGTCATCTACACAGAGTATGTCTGATTTAAATAAAAAAAAGTTCAACGCTGCTCAAAAAACTAAAAATTTTATGTCGCGAGATGAGTTTTGAATAAATATATGCAAACATCTTATAATATTATTTTAGTTTGTAGAAATTTAAAAATATTATGTGTTCCATGCATAGAACATAATGGTTTTGGTTATTTGATACACTCATGGAATATGAGAAAAGCTGACTGCGACGATTATCACTACATTTTTAATTACGAGACTGGTTTTTCTATTTGGACAACGTGACATAGTCAAATTAAAACTGTCACTGTTTCCACATTTCAGGACAGATACGTATTTTACCATTGTAAATAAATTTCTTATTGGACTGAAGTTTTTAGCTGAATATCTGGAACAGCTAATTGCTATTAATGTATTTTTTCCACTACAATTCTATATTAAACCAACTGGCCAGCCCTTTATCAAAAGAGTGAATAACACCATTCAAAGAGAAAACGGAAATTTAACAATGGAAACAAAATATAAAGGAATTAACTTTGGCTATGCCAATGATCAGATACCTTTAACACATATTTCACTATATTATTGAAAAACATTTGTTTTACGTAAAATACGAATTATGCGTGTAATAAAATTATAAAATACTTGCGTCCAAGTAGCTTTACATCCAAGGCCATCACTAAAAAAATATTATACTTGAATATAAAATTTCAATGCGACATCTTCAAAGTTGTTAATTCGGAATGGTCTGTTTGTTTAACGGCTATATGTGAAAACCAGTTGAACTTGGTGAGTTTCAGCACAAACTGTTGTTTTTTAGTATGATGATCAACCAAATTCAATTTGCTATCTTTGAAAACAAAAACCTGCTTAAACACTGAACGTTATATCTGACAACCAAGTGATCCTTATCAGATTCAGTACAAGTAATCTTACGTCATATGATGATTATAAATAACATTTCCACGTGATATATTCAAATAACTAAAATATGTAAAAACATTCTGCTCATTGAAAAGTTTGTTGAGCAACTACAACTAAAATCGAATCTATATTCACCAATTCCGATAAACATTCGGCGTATTCAATGTAATATTTATTTTTTATGTGAAAAAACAAGTATTTTATGTACGAATGCAATTTTTATTGAGCCATCTCATTTAGCTGATTTTCACCAATAACGGAGGTGAAATAAAAAAGTTCACGCAAAGCTCCATCTAAATTCCTTGAAAACTGAGAGACAAATTTGCAAAGTAATAGATAAACACACAAACGGACGGGGAATGCCAAATCGATTCCTGAAGCGATGCTGGTTCTATAAGTATATATTTCAACGGGTTTCCCCAAACTCCTTCGATGAGTTACTGATTATTAGGAATGTTAATCTTATGCTCTATGGTGAAGAGCATAATAATTTAACAGCAAATCAAGTCGTGCATTTCCCCCTTTGTTGTTGTAAAACATGCATTTGCCTTACTCAAATTCAAATTATGCTTGGAACAAAGTTCAAATTTGATACTTGACTAAAAAAAAAGTAATTACTAGAAACCCGCCAAAAACAGTTTTATTTCGTTATTATTTATTTTGTAACAGTTCCATTACGTCTAACGGTAAGATTCTTTATGTTAACGCCATTTTAGTGTAGTTTCCTGCCTGTCCACCTTTCCCTCGGGCTATTTATGCTCTATTACTCAATTTAAATGGTATTAAAGATAAAAATAAAATATTTAATATAAATACTGAAACAAGCTCATTGATTTATTTTATAATTTTAATTTTTAATTATTGAAGATATTGATAATAATTAATATGAGTTATTATTATTGCATTTTAAGCACTGACACGTTTAAAACAGTGTCAAACTCATTCTCTAAAAAAAAATTATATTATTCTTCAGACTTACAAACATTCTGCCAAATCAGGTTCCTCGAAAGAAACTTATTTTTTCTTTGAAGCCCTCCAAAATTGGTTTGATTTTGCTGTAAGTTCAAAATTTAATCGCAATTCTTCAAATATGTAATTTTTTTGACGTTTCAGTTAAAATTGTTGTATCGAAATTTATGCTCATAAAGTTTTTACAGGCACGTTTATAAAATTTTGGATAAATGTCTTCTATAGAATTATATGTTGGATAAGTCGAAAAACTCAGAAATTCTAAAAACTGCTTTTTATGTAGTAGCCTGTGACTTCATCGTCATACTAGTACAAATGAACAAGAAGAAGAAAAGTAAACAAACTCTTGGTAATAAACATTTATATGTATTACTAAATGAATAAAAGAATTAAGTGCAAATTTTTCGTTTTAAAAAGCAAGCACTACTAACTCAAATTATGAATGCACTAAACAAATCGGACAAAATAAGTGTCATTGACCGTAAACTATATGATAAAATTCAACAAACAAATAGCGAGAAACTAACAGGAAAACCCATACGCAATGCAAAATACAAAAAAAAGCATAACAATGGAGTTGATTTATTCAGTTTAATTAAAGTGAACTTAAGTCAACCCGCTCGCAAAAAACAAGTGAAACCTAAAAATGTCCAACGAAAAGTATTAAGTTTAACTATTAACAAATTTGTCAGACGACGTGGAAAAGTTCGGGCTGCAGGTTTAAACAAAAAGCGTACAAAGCTGAAGAAGGCAATTTTACGTTACAGACAATTGAAACGTGAAACAACGGCGACTACCATACATAATTTAAGCAAAGACATGGAATTACTATGTATGAGCAGAAAAATGGATGTACACTCGCGTAGATTTCGCAGGTTCGTATGCTTACTAAAGGATTGCACATTGTAATCGGTTGCATGTTTTAGTTACTGCAATAATTGTACAACAACTGAACTGGGCGAACTAGCAGATAAGCTTTTGCGTGATTTGGATCGGTTTCAAAAACGTGCGCGGCAACAAAACGAAATTAAAGCTCATGCCAAACGCAGATTCGTTGTAGGAATGCGTGAATGCATTAGTTTTTTACGCATCAACAAGGCAAAACTTGTAATTATTGCAACGGATTGTGAGGAATGTGCTGGAGAAGGTATTTCTCGAATATACTTTAGAATTTGTTTTATTTGTGCTCTATTTCACTGCAGCTGGTTTGGACGAAACTATTGAAAGCATCAAATTACAATGCCAGGAGAAACAAATACCTTGTTGTTTTCCTATGCAGCGCCGACAATTGAGTTATGCCTTGTTTAAGAAGGTTCCTATTAGCTGCGTTACCATTTTGGACTATGATGGTGCCAATGACACATTTGCTCAACTTTTAATGGCTCTTAAAGATGCAAAACAGAAGTACATAAATTTAACGTGCAACGATTATATGTTGGATTCTTGTGATAATGAATGATCAGGGTTTTTATACTTTTTGTCAAAATTGACTTCTAGTGGCTCTGCATAAAACTAACTAGAATTACCTAGAATACTACTTTTCTTTCANGTTTTGGCTCTGCATAAAACTATCTAGAATTACCTAGAATACTACTTTTCTTTCAAATCTCTACTTGGTAATTTTTAATTACTTTCTATTTTGCGTGTGTCAATAGTTATTATTTATTTTTTATTTTTATTACAACATTTATTGCTTATGATTTGCCATTTGCCAAGTTACAAAGCATATTTCTCATCTGATTTGCTGGTGAATTTATATTGTAAAATGTAAAATATATTTTTATTTTTATACTATATTAAAAAAGCAAAAAAAAACGATTTATTAAATACTAATTGGCATTTTGAAGAAAACAAATCTTTTTACATCTTTGTGACTCAGTCATACCGTAAGCCGCATACCTTTGCTAATGTTGGAATTTCCATATAAAATGACAATTTCTTATGGTATATTTGTCTAGCCCATGTCTACGTTGCAAGCTAATTTCAATTTAATTTGATTTGAATTTTTATTTACTTTTTATACTTAACATATAATAATACGCAATTTAAAATTAAAAAATAACAAAAATAAAAATTTATTAAGAACAACTGCATCCCTTGGGTGGGTTTTTTGGAGACCATTTCATTGTTTCAAGTCGTTGCTTTCCAAACGTTTATAGCCATCCCGTACATACACCTAAATAAAACATTTCAATAAACTCTTCAAAAATTAGCATAATCGGTCCATAATTTCAAGTTCCTCGCATCTGCCCATTGATTCAAAATTTACAAAATCATTCATTTTAAACACGGTTTGTGTTACCGTTTCATATACCATAACATATCAAGTTTTTATAAGTAGTTGGAGTTTCTTAAAAAGCGCTCTAGCAATAGATGGAAACGGCTCAGTATTTCGGGTAGCTCCCGTACAATGTCATTCTCCTAAAAATTAAAGACATAGAATTTGAATTTAAGATTTTAACATTGGTTCATATGTAAATTCATAAATTTTAGCTAAATTTAGAGCTGGGTCCAGATAATTTTTTTTAATCAGGGGTTTCTTTTGGACCAATTAACGATATGTGATTATGAGACTTACTTAAATAGACAAACATGAGCGGTCCACCATGTGGAAAGTTGTAGAATAGGGTACCATGGAAATATTTCCTTGAAATCCATTAAATTAAGTTGATGGTGGGGGCGGGGTTCTGATTAAACAAATTTTGAGCACATGAATTTCAGTAATATCCATATATGAAAAGATATAAATTCTGATTGATGATTACCTTGTAGTCAAATTTTACCGAATATTTGATATATGTTGATTTGAAGTTAGTTAAGTATATCCATCTAGTTGGAATATAGGCACACTGACGAAGAAACTCAGGTAAGTCTGATTTGCAAAATATTAAGACAATTTTCTACTTTATGGATAAGTCTGACGGGCCACTAACTGAGACGAATCAACGCCATTAAACCACTGCCGCCATGTTTCATAGTTTATTCGACTTGGTGTTGCTGAAGCTGCTCATCCCTTAACAAGTTTTACCATCTTCATTACATGACAGCATACAACATATTTTGAACCATCAATAGACCAGTTTCTGCGTTCTCTACAAAACTGTTGTCGAGGTGGTCGATATTTTCTTGGAAAGCGCAGTTTCTCTTAAATACAATGGAATAATGTGTCGCCCAGAACGAGTGACCGACGATCGTCTGTAAATAAATAAATAAATAGAAACAAGGATTTAAGCCAAATTTACCAAGGCACATGTATGCCATGGGAAAATGATCAATAAGATCGAATTTTCAGTAAAGATATGATATTGATTTCAGCAACTTTTACCGCATAACTCGAAATTGGAACTATTGCAGCCTTAAATGTTGAAATATCTCAATAAAAATGGGCATTATTTGATGAAAATTAGAGGTACCCAAGTATGTCCACCTAGAAGAGGGTTTTCAGATAAAGTATTCATTATTATCAGTTACATTTAACAAACTTTGATTATAGACTTCAAATTATGGTTATTGCGTCTAATCAAAATGGGAACCATTGGGTCCAATTTAGAGGTACCTCCCATACACTTTTGGGGTTCTTAAATGGAGTTTAAAGCGAAATCAGCCATATACATTAATTAAATTCAACAAATTTCTATATTTAGAACGGGTTGATAAAAAATACGTCATTACTACATAAAACCAATCGGTGTTTTTATTCTTCAATGGGCTTTTTTAGTCCAGTCTATTAATTTTATTACGCATACTAACAAACAAAAACAAGGAAAAATACTACAGTCCATTGCAGGCAATTTGTTTTAACCTCCTATTTATGGACCACATTGGTTTTGATTTCAATGAAATGCCTCTAGTGTGACCACATAAGTGTACGAGAGGTACCTTTGATTTTCATTCAATGAATCCCATTTTCGCTACACATATTGTTCGTATTTATGCGCACTCAATACTGAAACTTCGTAGAATTAAAGAGATAACTGTGCAAAACTCAGCATTAAAGCCTCCGTTGGTACCACATAGGTGTATTGGAGGTACCTCCGATTTTTATGTAATCACGCCCAAATTTTCTACATATTTGGATTATATTTATTTTGATTTAATACTAAAGCTTCTCTAGAATCAAAACGATAACTGAGCATAATTCAGCATTTAAGCCTGTATTGAGACCACATAGGTGTACTGGAGGTACCTCCAATTTTCATTCAATCAAGCCTATTTTTGGTACATACATTGATTAAAATTCAGTGTATAATGAAATTTCGTTAAATATTTACTGACAACATTTTGTTGCGAAATTTGAAGTACCGAATTGGCTTGAAACGAAAGTTATTACCAGTTTTAGGCAATACCCGGACACCTGGGAATGCTGTGCAAAATATATGAAATTGATGCTTATAAATAAGGGAAAACATTTTCATTTTATTCTTTAAACTCCAAATGCTAATTCACATATCAAAGAATTCTAGAATAAAATTAAGCTTTAGTTTTAAATTTAAAATATTATGATTACAAAAAAAAAAAAATAAATTAAAAACAAGATAAATATAATAAAAATGTATATAAAACGAAAAGTTGAAAAGTTTGTAGGCTAACAAGGAAAAAGCAATTTTTTAAATAAATTTGAAGTTGCCTGATTTGTTGTCGAAAGCAGCGTTAACTGCGGGCATCGTACTCGGTGCTCATTGCGCCTTCTGTAATGGTTGATTACCCTGCAGCAAGATCTGAATAATATTTTTCAAGCCAGAATTCTTCATTATCCAGTTTTTTTAAACTAACTGAAGTTGCTTCATTCAAAATAGTGCTTCCCACAAACTCATAATTTGACAGCTGTCACATTTGTGCATGCGTCTTTTGAAGAATTAACTAAAGATCATGTGGATTTAGTACTCGTAGCGCCATCTGTGTTTTAGCTTACGAACTTTACAGCGCAACTGTTATTAACAAATAAAACAATGGAGCGGTAGATTGTGCCTATTTGCTGAAAACGTGAAATTTAATGTGTCATCGTGAGTTTCAAGACATTTTCCCCTTAATAGTAAATTTTCCGTTTGTATCTTGATTTTAACAAATGTTATGTCATTTGTTTTCTCAATTGGTGGCCATCCGTGTTTTTTATATGGGGTGGTTTATTTGGTATATAACCTATGTGGAAATTCTTCACTCCTTATTTCACGGCATTCAGCCCGTTGTGCGTTATTCATTGCACTTCTCTTACCCCAGCAAAGAAGGAAATGCGTGCATAGAAAAAACATATTATTGGATTATGCGGACATATAATAGGTATGGTAAACGAGGTACGTGAAGTTTCTTAAGGGATACAGCAGCAAGTAAATTCTAACGCTAGAAAGAAACTGAAAACACATTTTAGGCATTTTCAAAAAAATTATTATTAATCAGTTCTAAAACCGATTTTAAAATTCTGTCCGATTGCAATATTCTTGATTTGCAATGAAGCTCACTTGGACAAACTCTTAAAAAGTCAAAAAAGGCCAATGAGATTTGTACTTTATACGGCACAGCTCAAGGCCTTAATACTAAACGCTCTAATTAATGAGTTTGAAAAAATGTATTTATGGTCATGGCCATTCATTTATTCATTCATTTATAATGTATATTTACAGATAGAACACTGATAGAAAAAATAAATCGAGATAGGCGAATTCATGTCCACAACACAACGTCAAAAATGATATGACTGAATAGCGTTAGAAAAAGACACGAGGAAAAGCAAGTAGTTTATCAGGATATAAAACTGTAGATTGAACTGGGCACCGACATACAAAATAGTGAAAAAATTTAAGATTTTAAAATGAAATTAGTAATATATTGTAAAACATGACGTATAAGATTTTATTGATTGTTTGTTTTAATACAAATTTAAAATAGTTAAAAATGTAAGCGTACAGAAGCTGTTGCATATCATGGCCTCAGCAACCCTGCGGCGCCATTTTTCAATACTTTGCTATTTGGTGCTAATATCATATCGCTATCGTACGCAGATTTCACACAGTAAGTGATAACGACGCATGCGCTATTCGCCGTCATTGAAACAACGGCAATATTTGTGACAAAGTATTTTTGTCTAGGAAAGAGACGCAGGACCAGGCATAATTAACGACTTGCTTATGATGATTTTCGTTTTCTGAGAGGGTAGCACATATGACTTTCTGGGGATCCACATGGTTTCTATACCCGTTTGGCATGTGAGCGCTTTTAAGCATTATTTCGAATGGCTTTAATAATTTCTCGGAAATGAAAAACACATGATAGCGTGAAAGTGACCCCTGTACATAGCTGAAAGCGGCTTTACAATCCACGAAATAATATTGAACGACGACTTGATTATTTTAGGTTTTCTTTAGTGTGTTCTGTTCAATAACAAATTTACTAGATCAGCTTTATCTAAAACATGTTTTCAGTCTTCCATACATCAGCCTAGGTTATACACGATGTTGAGAAGACTAACAACTCAGGGCAGCGAGCACTAAGATTCCATTCTCTCGTTATGTGTTTCTGTGACAAAATTTCATATGGAAAATCTTGCACGCAGGTAATGAACTCCTCGTCACCATCATATTTGGCTGCATTCTTGAATTTGAGTCGTTTGATGGCAATGGCCATTTGCTTGAGGTGAGACGCAGGGACCGACGATCGATCCTGAGCGGTTGTTACAATTGGACTAGACATTTTACAGGCGGCATTGTCAGCCTCATCGTCAATCAGGATTTTATTGAAATATGCTTCCCATGTTTACCTTCCTGGTCTTTACAGAATGAAGTTGCGGTTCAGTTCCATTCATTCAAAAGTGTTTTTAACCCCACGCTCTTGTGAATATGTAATTCATAAAAATTACGCCGTGAAGTTTTGGCATAATAATGGCGATTCTATTAGTTGCCTTGTGCATTGTTCAAGTATTGACCAAACACAGTCGGTCTGGTTAGTTATGGCTCAATTATACACTCTGAGCTACTACTGCTAGCTCGCGTAATGCTATTATTTGTACTCAACAATTTGAATTTATTGTTTGTATAAAAAATTGTCTTTTGTTCTGCATTTGCTCAAGCAATGCAAAGTGTGTTTGTTCTTTAAATACTGTTTTCCTTACTAGTATTTTCAAGCGGAGTGTATTAAAATTACTATAATTGATTGTTGTCGGTTCGCCGTCACAATTTCACATATTTATTTCACTCAGGCACCAGCCAATGCGTTTTCGTCGGGTTCCGAAAACAAGTAAAAATGTTATTTCCCTATTCGAAACAGTACTAGTTTTATTTAAAGTAATTCATTTGTAATACGTGGAGTATATTTATTAGATTCCATTTCTTCATAACCTCATTCGTAATAGTCGTTGGTTAAGAAACATATTGTATTTTCTCCTGAAAGCGTATTTGTCGTCTTGCATTGTTTTGGCGAGAATATTAAATAAGACCACGTTTCTTTTTGTAGTCCTCCAAGTTGAGTGAACGTTTTGGCGGAGCCGTAGCGTTAACTTTGGGCACAACTTTCGGCAAGATCGATGAAGAATTGACTGATTAGCAAATATAATTTATTAGCACTTCAAAGGTTAAGTAGAGAATTAATAAGCGAAACCTACCTGGGATTGGTACATCCAAATCAATTTCAAAGTCGTGCAGG
>JXPQ01001204.1:32814-52776 GCA_001014675.1 Ephydra gracilis
ACTGCTTGTGATAAATTTTGCTGCTCATATTCTTTCAGACAACAGCTTGTGCTCTTATAAGAAACCATGCATATCTTAACTATACACAATTTGGAGCACTAATCGACCAATCTACAAAATTATTATTTGAGTTAATTAATTAATTAACAAGGGTTGCATTTAAAAATTCCATTTTGATGTATTGGGGTTATATTAGACGGTCAGTTCGATGTGACAGTTCACGGTCAAGATTACGTCGCAATATCGCTTTGAATGGCTTCGTTTTTATAAAGAAGCGTTTTTTTTTTTGTTTGTTTATCTCTAACACCAGCTGTGACGTTTAAGGGGCTCGGTAAATGGAAGTGAACATTGTTCAGTATTAATTTCTGACACTTAAATTCATGCAATGAAAATCAGCGTTACGTTACGTCACGAATTATAGAGGGATCTTTAGTTTACGTATGCGTAAAAAAATATTTTTTTAGTATATAATTAAAGTATATGTATTTAAATGTTCGTTTAAGCTGAGTTAGTTTAGTGTGGCAGATGGTCAACGGTGGTGCTGTAGACTCAATAAAGAGCATAGATTTACGATATGACTCAGCTTTTAATTTAATTTTTTAGATATTAAAAATGTTTATCCTAATACCGTTATAGATGTGAAAGTTTGTCTGGATATATGTATGTTTGTGATTCCCAAAATCTATAGAAAGACTTTTAATTAACAGTTTATATGCTAAAGTATAGGCTATAAACGTAGATATTCATGAAATTGCCCAAAATAGAACATTGTCAAGTGCGTAAGAAAAAATTTTTGGAATTAAAAGACATTCCGTTTTTCGCTGGTAAAATTAAGCTATCATCGTTGAAATTATTACAGAAACTGATCTGCGAAGAATTGAACAAGTGCTGAGTGAGGCAGATCGACTGAACGCTCAAGGTATTAATGAGATACCGGAACAGTCTCAATATAGAAATCAATAGAACGATTTATATGCTACACATGAATACGATACTGAAACACGAAAACTGTCGTAACTTCGCCGAAATACAAAGCAGAACATGGAATCTTGTAACCCCGTTAATCCACGTTTATTGAAATATGAATTGAATGAATGTATTTTCAATAAATCCGTATAGTGTGCGAAGAGATTGAGTTACAAGAATGAATGACGAATGCAGATACGATGCTCTCAAATGGAAGCAGCAAGGAGCAAAGATTAGCTGTTAGGCTGCTAAAGCGGGAAGTTGAAATACGGACTTCCGTGCATTTTATTGTTAATAATTAGTTATTTGAAATACATACTTGCAATTGACATATATAACACAAAGAACAACGGCCATTCCCGAAAATTGAAATGCCTCACAGTTATTTATTATTTATTACAGATGACCGTGGTCTGTCACATTTAACCGCCTGCCTAATATACGCAGTAATTCTCCATAATTTAAGATTTTTATAATATTTAATTATGACTATTTAGTTTATAAATCCTCAAAAAAAAAAAAAAAAAAAAAAAAACAAGTACGCGTTCCCAATAAAACTTACCAAGCTCAACTAACTGAACACTTTTATCATAATTAGTTTGTATTAAGTGATAGGCGTAACAGGATTTTTATGTAATGATGGTATGGGTGATGAAGCCTTTCAATGATTGTCTTTTTTTTATGCAAAAATTAGAAATTATACAGCGAAAATGTAAAATCGAATATTTTTGATATGTGTTTTCGTGATTTAGCTTAAGTTATATAAACTGTAATATAAGTTATTAGAAATCAAAAATTTTTGCTTGCGTTTAAGCTTGTAAGCTTTTGGTTTTATTTTCACTACAAACTACAAGGTGACGTGCATTGCCTCATTAAAGTTATACTTTAAGATATACAGTAAATACACAATTGGACTTATTCATGAACATTGATCTATAAAGCGTTGTGTTAACTTGTAAAGGAAACCTTCTTTTTGTTGGGATGAATTAAATGATAACATAAGAAGGATATAAGATAACCAATATAAACATATCGTATGTTCGTTGGTGAGCAAACACAAATACTTATCAAAATTTTCGTCTGATTCCAACATTCTGGAAAAAAGATGCAGCGATTCCGAGTATTTTCTTCAATACATAATATAATATAATAAAAAAAAAATGCTTCTTTGAGTCAGAAAATTTTGGTAATCTGTATCATGGCTTATAGAAAGTACAGCTGCAGTATTGATTTAATATATCTGCAACAAGCTTCACTACTCTTGAACGATAAATCGTTTGACCTATATTTGGGTCATACTCAATCAGTTGAACCTCAACCTTGGGATGATTGGACTTTAGCATTTAAGCCAACGATCCAATTCGAAACCAATTCAAGAAAAAAAAAATGCGATGTAATAGTCGGTAAACTCCGATTTTACAATACCCATCAGTCTTAATTATTCGACTTTTAATCGTTGGTGGTATTGAATTGCATACGCCAGAATTTATTTTTTTTAAATTCACTAACATAGCGATGTAAATTTGATAGATATTTGTTGAAGCATTTCTTTGGGACTCTATCCTAGACCTTTTCTTTATAACCCGAATTAACTGAAAATAACCATGGTTAAAAGAATTATTCCTTAACGCAGGTCCTGACTGTCGTGCATATGGTCTCCCCAATTCGAAAGCTACAAATTTAAATAATGTCAACTAATTTGATTCTCTTAGGCGGTTCATGAAATTCACCACAATTTTTACAAAATATGCATATCCAAAAACTGATTCATCACTTTATCTCAAAACTACACAAATTATCGCGATCACATATCGTTAGTCGATTTTTTTGTTGTAATAGCATTGCGATTATTTCTATGCATGGCATACCCTTCGCAAATTCATTATCGCCTTTGACAATTAACTGATGAGCATGCAAAATTAATAATGTTTAAATTTAAGGCTCTCTTAAAATAATGTTTCCGTGCTACATTGATTTTAATTTAAAAAGAATGTCCGCTGCGCAGACTTTGGTTCTGGTTTTGCTATTGTACTGCTGGTAGGTAAATGAATTTCTTGTTTTGAGTCGGAACATCAACTCCAAGTCAAGACTTAATCTTAGGGAAGATATTTTGTTTTATCTGAATCGACATATTCACTGCCCAAAATTTAAACCACTTCCGCAATGATTCTAGGACTTATGGAATGTTAAACTAATATATAAGCATTTAACATTTAGTGAATCGATTCATTTGTTTGCTTTTTAATGTAGTTTCTTTTAGAAGTAATGAAATGCTAGGTTACGTGTTGAAATCTTTTGAATAATTTTATTTAGAAAAGTCTGTTGGATATCCCGCATGGATATGTACACCGCAGTAAAATATTGTGGACTAAAAACTTTAATCGCGCTAATATGGTTTGAATTCTCAAAGAAATATTCAGTTAAAACGATTATAATAGTAAGCCTGTAATTCAAGGAAAAGTTACCGTTGGATAAAAATATGTATCATTCGTTTACTAGATTTGTCACCATTATATAATAAAGTACTGGGATGGTTTTAAAGTATCTATGTGAGACTTCTGTTTGGTATGTGTACTACGCTTGAGGAACTAGAGCCATGCAAAAGTGTGGTCGCGGACCCCTTCTTAAACCAAATTAAAGATGTTTCCAGTCCTTGGATCTGGGAGCGGACGGTGACCGATAGTATACGATCTTGCTGTGACTTTTGGCATATAACAGATGCGACCACGGAAATTTGTCTGGTATCACGGAAACCTGCGCGCAGCGGTACTAGGTATATAACTCTATAAAATGTAGATTGCAACTATTCCGACTGTCATCTTGGTCATTAGTTACATAGCCTGTTGATCTAAAACGTGATGATTGTGGTGGTGTAAGAGTCAAAATACGGTACGTCTAATTTCAAACAATTATGATAGTTTCTGCTGCGCACACTGTAGACTGAAAAGTGGTGCTAATATGGTCACATGGCCAATGCTGGATGTTAACCAAATTATTATTTTGTTCGTTATGCGTATCATGAATGATTCAAAATTATAAGTACCAGCAACCTTTTCTAGCGCTTGAATTGAATTATTGCATAAGGACTAGAAGCACCGAGTTTAAATGTCATTGAATGAAACAAAAATATGTCGGAAATTTACAAGAGCAACATCTATTGCACTTAGTCCGATTCTCGATTTTCCCAGCCTTCAATCGCTTACGTAATTTTTACATAAAATTTGTGAGCGCTAGGGGCAATTGGAAACGACAAATTTTTTTACTTTTTCCTCGTGTAGACTTTCTTCCGACTGGGAAGCTGATCATTTGATCATTGTTGAAAAGCAGGACATGATTTCATTTGAAGTATGAAAATTTATGTGCACCCAACTCTGTTTTTGCACGGTCTCTTTTTACGCGAATTTGAAGTTACACGGTTTAGAAGAAAAAAATTTGTTGGAATAATTTTTTAATCTAGTACGGTTTCAAAATCACTGTCTTCGTATTATGTTTGTTTTTTCCACACATGCCACTATTGCTGCAATGAATGTGCATAGCAATAACTGGGAAATCCCCTTATTCGATAACTCTTACACATGTTCTTCGCATGATATTTACATAAAAAATGTGAATAAGCAAAGTTTTTAAAGTTTATTGGCTCGCAATTTTTTATCACTTGCTCGTGCTATCAATTCGATTTGAACATTTCTGATCTTAATAAGTGAAAAAAGGTATTTTATTTATAAATTTTTAGTTAAGCTTTAAAAATGCCCTTGAACAGTTACCAAAATTTCAAAGATTCGGAAAAGAGAAGCCATTTCTTTGGAACTAAAATTAAAAATCTTGGGCTCTCTGGCAAGAGGAGAAGGTTCAACAACTGTGGGCAAGGATTTTGGCTTAAACAAAGCTATAAAAACTATTTAAAAAAAATAAGAATGAAATACGGAAATCTGTCATGAGTTCCTCAAAACATAGTCATGAATGAGAGGAAATGTTAGTAAAAATGAAAAAATGTGAAGTGTTTTGGATTGAAGATTTATTGCGAAAGAGAATACCTGTAGATGGCAATATTATAAAGCAGAAGTCACTTCAAATTTTTAAGAAACTGCAGATATCGGAGCCATCAACTCGTCCTCAAGATAAGGAAAAGGAATTTATGTGATGAATGGCTAACAGGATTTCTTAAAAGAAACGCATTTTATAATTTAAGAATTAAAGCGGAAATCGCATCAGCAGATGAAGAGGCAGCTAAAACCTTTCCAGCAGAATTACCAAAATAATTGAACATGGGGGCTATGTCTCCGACCAAATTTTCAATGCCGATGAAACGTATGAAACTTTTATAGCAAAATTCGAAAAAATTGCTAGTGGTTTTTAAGTTGCTAAAGATCGGGTAACATTTTTACTGTGTAGGAGCGCTTCAGGTGACAAACTTTGAAAGGCTCTTTTAATTAACCGATCACTTAGGCCACGTGCTTTGAGAGAAAAAAACATTCAAGAGTTACCGGTTCATTGGAGGACGAATTAAAAGGCCTAACAGCACGTCTATTTACGGATGGTTTCAAGAATGCTGTGTTCCTGTAGTTAAAATATGTATGGAACAGCAATGTTTTATTTTTAAAGTGCTTTTGCAAATAATTATGCGCGAAGTCACCCCGTATCATAGCATCAAAATGTTCAAGTTATATTTTTGCCACCTAATTCCAACCTTACGATCGTTGATGCATGGAAAAAGTATTTTACTTTGGATTCCATTACATATGCTTCAATGGCCAAAAAACACTTAAGAATATTATCATTAAATTCTGCCGTAAAGCAGTTTGGCGAGACTGCGTCAAGAGTGGTACCTGAGTCGCCTCAACATCGACGGAGGCTTCTGAAATTATATCCTTGGCACACGAAATCGGAGGAGAATGATTTGAGGATCTACAATTTGAAGGTGTTGACGAATTAATGATAGATAGACCTCTATATGATGATTGTCTGATTGAATTGATAACAGATGACGGAAAAACTGAGAACCATAATAGCGACAACGACGAGGAGACCGAATATGTCAACTAACTGCTAGTTTAATTTGTGACGGTCTAACTTTGATAGAAATATGGTGAATCATCTCTTAAAAATAGATGCTAATATGGAACGTAAACTGAGATTCGAGCGGGATATTAATAATTGTATTGCTGGGTATGAAGAGTGTGTGAACAACTTAAAAACCAAACGTTCAACTTTCTTTAATTGATTTTGTAATTAAAAAAGTCGACGGCGCAAGGCCTTTCGAAAAGTAAGCCGATAGTTTAAAACTCCATCACTGGGCGAAAGTCACAATTGGAGAATTTAATGGATATCTCCAGTGATGATGCCGACTTAGTCCAGTTCGTCGCAAACAATTGCGTTTGTTATCAAGTAGCAACGATTAATTCTGGAGCTATGTAAATATTTTTTCTTTATTTCTATTCTAAATTTTCAGTTCTTGATTGCGGATGAACAGATTTCTTTTGTTTTTTGCCTGCTGTACCAACTTTTGACCTGCCATACGTGAACAAATACCATACATGAACATACAATTTGTATGCATATTTGAAATTTTACAGTTTTCAACATTTTTTACACGGTTTTTCGAAGTAAATATAGTTCCTTATTACATCTTACACGGTTTTCAGATGACATGGAACGNATTTTCAGTTCTTGATTGCGGATGAACAGATTTCTTTTGTTTTTTGCCTGCTGTACCAACTTTTGACCTGCCATACGTGAACAAATACCATACATGAACATACAATTTGTATGCATATTTGAAATTTTACAGTTTTCAACATTTTTTACACGGTTTTTCGAAGTAAATATAGTTCCTTATTACATCTTACACGGTTTTCAGATGACATGGAACGTCTCCCACATTTTGCTATAGGAAACGTCTCTTTTTTACATGTTTTTTTTGTACACGGATTTCTGAGGAACGTTTCTTCCGTGTAAAAAAAGAGTTGGGTGTTCATTAAAAACATCGCAATACCACATGTCCTTTGAAAAATAACTAAAATTTGTTCATTATTTTAAAAGCCTAGAAGAAAACTAATGGTGGTAATTGATTTTTAGCCAGTACATGTTCGTTTCATGACAGTTATACGCTAAGGAACTTCAAGCATACCACCAACCAATAATTTGAACTTTTATTTCTCATTGCATTTAGCATGGCAAACGATAGAATTATTGCAACGCAGCAATGTATCGCTTTCGCTTTCGGTTTATAATCCTGCAACCTTAAACCATGATAGGGAGATATCCTTCAGTAAAATATGGAACATTTTTGAAAAATCTTATAAAAATAATTTACTTGAAACCATAATGAAATCGAAAATGAAATGCTTCGGTTTCTGTATTAGTTTCTTGCAATCTGTAATAAAGGCTGATTAATAATTATATATTATTGCAAAGAAAAGCAACGTAAATAAGTTAAATATATACATAAGATAACATTTAATAAAGCTCATTTTGTATTAACAAACAGAAACATGAACGCATAAGTGAAAATGTGTTCCACACAACACCGATATAAAGTTGGAAAGCAACAATAAAATAGAAAATATAACGAAAATATTCCAATTTCCATTGGCGATTAATGCAAATGCGTAATTTCGTTTGACATATCTCTTTTAAAAAACGTTCTCGTGTTATAAATATTAAACCTTTGAAATAGTATTTAGGCTTTTAAATAATGTTTTGGTTTTAATATAAATTTAGACGTTTTAATAAAAAATACGAGAAGAAAATTTGCTTAAAGTATACGTTCTCTTTGAGGATCTCAATTGATATATTAATGATATTGAGTTGAAACAAAAAAAAACAAGAAATAATAATTTAAATGGTAAAGCATAAGGCAAAGATTCATACTCTGACATTCGGCTGTTACTACAGGAGTCCACACGCAAACAAGCACTGCCACAGTGACTGTAAGTGAAGAAAAAAATATACAAAATGTGTAGTCATGTAAAACATTGCCTGCGCAATATACACAAGCGCACACGTACGCACATTGATTGTCAAACGCACACACACAAACACAACCCAAAACAAATAAAAGACATTTTCCATTTATATAAACACATGCTTTCAAAGACACGAAAGACTGACAAAAAAAATGTATTTGCTGTTTATGTGAATAACATTTCAATTTCACACATTAAACTCTTCGAAACTTCAAAGCTAAGTGGGAATATAATTACTTCGATGTGTTTGAGGATTAAAATGCAGTGTATGAGTTCATTAAAATATATTCTTGCAATAATGGGTTTGAAGCTTACACAGAAAGCATCAACAGGCATACATCAGGTACAGTTTTTTAACGCTGGGCATCTCTGTTAAAGTTAAATTACTTCTAGCAATGACGCCCATTAAGTGATGTACGTGTACGCGATTTTTTAAAAACATTTTAATGCAACTTGGTATTTGGGTTAGTGCGCAACCTCAAAATTTTCAGTAATTTCAGTAAGCTGCTGCGATAATCCATTAATTGCCAATGACTAGAGTTACAAATATTTGAAGCATTAGGCATTTGCCTTCGATTTTCAAGACATTTTCTTATATCGAAATAATTGAAATAATGTTTTATATTTTTTTTTTTTGAAATTTCTGTGCGATTAACAATAATCGCCCGATAAGTCTTAAATTCCTTGAAATTTTACTACTTTTACGTTGATGCATAACTTGGACATGGCAATGTGTTCACATTGCACAGCACACTCCGTTGCTACGAAATGCAATGAAACAATTCAGTTCGGCATTATTTTGGATAAAGCAATTCATTTCCATATCTTCAATTCTTGAAAAATACGCATTTATGGAGTATCAAGCGCAGCTGGCGAAAAGTATAATTCTATTATTGTTCGCCCAATGAGCAAAGGTCCTTTTGGTTTTCTGTTTAAACAGTTCAAAGTCTTGATGTGGAAGTCAGAAAAAGCCAAAGTAGGTAATAGGATTTGCTTAAAGTTATTGAAAAACTATGCTACTATTGTGTTCGGTACAGCTTTTAATAACAATTTAACTACGGTTGTGCCAACTTGTTTCGTAGAAGTGGAGATATTCTAGTATTTAGTAAAGTGGCAAGTAAATAATCAGTGCCAAAGCACAGAAATATTGTAATGGATTTGCATGAGGTGCAGAATAAGCTAATTTCAACAGTTTCGTGATCTCGCGATTTGGTATAATGAACTAAGGCTCTGCAGTAAACTAGCATTTAATTGGGTGGGTGTGCAGATAACTTTTAAGTGTTGTTTTTTGAGGTGCGAAGTTTTTTTTCTTTGAACACTAGTCCGTATGAACTTTTCCGCTAATGCTAAGCTCTGACCAACATCAATTACGTACGGAATGAGTTTTCGCTGATGGACTAAAAAATTTGCTTTTATTTTTATTCACTCCAACTCTATCACTTTCTTCTTCGACAGCCGACTAGGGTATAACAACTAATTGTCCAACGCAAATGCAAATGTCGTTTTCAATAGACCGCCAGAAAAAATTTTTTTTTAAACAAAAAGCAATTGATTTCAATTTAATTAAGGCTCTACCAGCTAATACCAGAAAAATAATTGTTCACAAAGTATTAAATTTATTGAATTGAAATGACAGTCATGTATTTTCTGGCAAGAATATTAAATGTGAGAGGGGCAAGGAGTTTAGCAATAAATGGAAGGTAAAGTTAAAAGAAAAATTATCTGTAATAAAGGATGCAAATATATTACAATAAAAATAGAACACCGGTCAACTATGAGCTAAGTGAATTGAAGGAAGTCAACTGGCTCTTGGCAGCGTGTATCAATAGTAGTTGGCTGCATTCATATAAAAATATGTTTAAGAAGTCTGTATTCTACACCATGAGATAAACCACTATGAACCAGTGCGTAAAGAGCGAATTGCAAGTATTTCGTAGGAAATGGCTATGTGTCAATTGGACGTGAATTATTTTAAAATTTGATCGAGTTTGATGTAAATACTTAAATTGGGCAGAACAAGTTCGAAATGAAACTGCAAGTAATGAGGGATATTTTTTTCAGAGAAAATAATGCAAACCCTTATTTTTACAATTCCCATTATCAGAATCCATAACAAATAACCTAGAACGTAGAAAGTTCAGAGCTTGGCTTTTAAAAGCATTATGTTTCATATTAAATACACCATTGTTAAAGATTTTGTTTCACTTAGTATATGAGGGATAAGAAATGCTCATTTTAGAATTCTAGAAGGTACTCGCTGGGTTTAAGCTTAAAAATGCACTTTAAAAGTCAACTAGAACAGCCAATTAACGAAGATAACGTGCAGTTTCAAAATTACTTCTAACAAAGTAAGCCAATTGGCATAATTTGCGCAATGTTGAAAATGATGCAGAAATAGTATTTGTTGTTGATGGGACATATAAGCATAATTATTCGCATAGAATCAATAAACATATGATACGCGCCATCTCCCGCCCTTGCCATAAACATTTTATTTGGCAAACCCTTGCAATATACATTAGCTGAGCAGCCCTCACATTTTCCGTCTGCGGCAGCGCATGAGTATATGTCCTGTGAATTTGCCTTATATAACCTTAGCTTGCCTATTTGGAAATAAATCAACAAATTATAAGTAATTCGCTGCCGCGAACTTCCAAAGAAGCAATATTAAAGTATTTTAAAAAAGCTTTAAAATTTATGGCCTCTTCAAAAGATATCTGTTAAGTTTGATACGACCAGCGCAATATCTCACATCACTCATTCATAATTTTTGGATTTGCCATTGAATAAAACAATTAAAACCCATAAGAAATTTATTCACGTGCAGCACAGCCGTCGGATGTGAAATTGGCGGCAAATTGTCTTTCAATGACATTTGCAAATTCGTGTTTAGGTACCAGAACTTCATATGTATGAAGCTGTGTGAGAGTTCGTAAGGTTTTAATGAAGCTGTGTTTTTATTTAGTGTTTCTTTTTGTGATAATTCATTCGCATGTCAATTTAATATAATTATTGCTTTGAAGCTTGCATTGCAAAAAACGTATTTGCCGCACTAAAGCCTATACAATCAATCCATCTATGAGACAGTTAGACAAAATGTTAAATATGTGAATGATAGGGCAACCAATCACTACGTGAACTTCAATAATAAAATATTACAGCAACCAACAATTACTTTCAAATTACGTTTAGCATAAATTTTGTATCAAAATAAATATATTACAGGAGCTGTTGCAGCATCAACGAAGGAGTTGAAGCAATGAAAATATTTACAAACAATAAGATTTGTAGCGGTGGAGGTAGTTGTAAGTAGTAGTGGTAGTCATAGTAACAGAAGTGGAAATAACAGAACAACGAATTGGTTTGTTTGTTAGTTCATCTAATTGTTATTAATTAATTTAACTCAAAACTATCTAACACAACGTTTTAATTAGCTTTTCAATTATTTTTATAATTTTGTTATTCGCTTATTAGCCATGAGCTTTTCTTTATATCAAAATTAAACTTACATGGAAAACAATTATCGCCCCTTGTGTCTTTAATGCACATCAGCAATACTTTGGTTTGTGTGGTTTTTTTGAATCCAATTATTGTCGAATTTATTTAAATGAAATTTAAAAAATTAAAGTAATTTAAACAAAAAATGAAAACAAAATTTATTGAAATAACATGAAAGAAATTTATTTCCATTAAATATCAACCAATTAGTAATGTAAATTTATTAATTTGTTGTATTGAATTAATAATAATTATATGGACAAATGCCCAAAACAGCTTAAATATACAAGGTTTTTTTGAATTATAAGGGACGATATTACCCAAATCATAATTATTGAGAGCAAACTAAATAATCAGAATGGAACTCTTCCACGTGATATCTTCGTTGAACTTTGCTTATTTATAAACGCCACACTGATCGTTGAGATAGATGTTGGATAATAAGAAAACAGAAAACCAAAACAGCCGACACAGCTAAACGGGGATTCCCTTTATTGCATAAGAGCTTTCAAACCTAGCTAATGACTGATTGCGACTTTATAAATTGAAACAACAAAATTCGAAATCGGTGTTTTGCAAACAGCACGTGCTTGAAGAATAACTTCCAGACCTTTCATTAAATAAATCAGCTTCGTAATGCCTTGCTCGGCAGGGTCTGACAGAATACTCCGTTTTTAAGGCGAGCGATTAATATAAAGAAAAGACGCATAAAGACTGAGATACTTTATCAGCTTTAATTATTTTCGTAAAAGATGATGCGTGCGCATAACAGTGTTCGAAGCAATTGGCAATGCAGAATATGAAAAAGCATCATGACTCTTGCATCATCGCAATACTGCCTTTGAAACCCAAACTTCTACATATCGATTATAAACAGCATAAAATGGCTCGCTTAATTTATTAACTGTTTATACAGTAAGAAAACTATAAGAAACCTAGAAATATAAGCTGATTTGTGCTAGAGGCCTATTTGAAGTAACTTTTTATACTTCAATGAAGAAAACGGTATGTCTTTATTTTCAACCAAGCCTAAAAATGTTCCATTCAGTTCGAAGTTGTGATTAGCACTCTTGTGACTGTCAACTTAATTACGAGTAGATTGCAAACAATCCATTTTTGATTCTCAGGCTGTTTACACTACTGTTCTCGTAAAAATTTTATGAAATTTTTATTTGGATTTTTATTTGGGGACTGCAACTTTTATAAATCACATCCCCCAGATGTTCTGTAATAGATTCAAACCTGTGCGCTGTGCTGTCATGTTAATAACTTTTCGGCAGTTGTAAAAATCGTAAGAAATGCATTGTGCAGAATTGTGCTTCGTATCGTTATTTTACCATAATTTTGAACTTCATCTTGATATTCATGCAAATTATTTCAATTTTCGAATGTTTGAAGTATGGTATCTACAAACATTTAGTTTTTTCTACTCTTCAACTAATTTCATTTCACCCACAAGGCTTGAAGAAATCAGAGTTGGACCAGTGATATGTACGATTTGCATAATTTTGTCAAGTTTTGGGAATTCAAATAAATTTTTTCAGTTTAATAACATGAATAATTAAATTTCTTCATTGTGAAATGTTTTGAAAGCTTCCTTTACTATTGAGAACATTGTATTGAGATCAGGCAAGCGGTCATTTGAGATTTTTACTAGATTCTGGACAATATTGCGGTGAAATCGATGTTGATTTGAAACCCCCCTTTTGGGAGAATTTGTTTCTCTGTGTGCTCAGAAATTATAACCGTGCATAAATTGACTCATAATACCATTTGAGGATTCCGTTGAGCCGGAATTCCATCTGAATATCTCAAATTGAATCATCATCAACGACATCCGTTTTAAGATATTTCAGTCGGCATTATGTTTTCTTATATTTCTATGGTTTTCTACAGAGGAATTTATTCGTGACGGTAGCAGTTTGTTTACTTTTTTCATATGCGGAATAACTGACCGACTGAATTTATGTCTTGATAAGCAATTCCTTAATCCTCTTTTGTATTCAATATAATTTAATTTATGTGTCATTTGTAGTAAACACTAACTAAAGCAGAACTTTGGATCTAAAACGCAAATAAAGCAATTGAATATTTGAGCGAAATTAACTATCCGGTAATCTAAGAGCGTTACAGGTCATGAGCATTTAATGGAGATTTAAATCACTTCATATACATAGAAGTTTTCAGAATAGAAACTTTCCCTATGTTTATAATTAAAAATCTATTGCTTTTAAAGTATTTACTTAGGAGAATAAAGATGTTTTTAAACTCAAAACATGTACCAAAGACAAAATATTTGAACTTAGCAAAAGTATTGAAAGGAAGAAAAAATTACTTTCTTTCAAAAAAGATTTGGCTCTGCTGAATTAATGCATACCTACGCTTGTACAGCAGCTCCAATCATATCCGAGTATGAAGCACTAGCATGAAATAACAACGAAGAATAATAGAAGACCTAATTTGTATAATATATGATAGAAATGGCTTTTCTCAACAGAGCTGCGCAAATATTTCGAATAGTTCGTAGTTAAATTCTAAGTTTGAAATGATCTTTCCAACATTATCCAAACGTTCGTGTATCACTTACCTTATGAAAGTCTCTTGTTATTTGCGGAGTACCGCTAAAAGATGACCCCACCTGACCATGCGACTAATTAAACCTTTAAAAAATACTGTCTTTATTAAATATACCATAGATAAAAGAAATCAAAAACCTCTGAGACTTTAGCCAAAAACAATTTTAATAAAACCAACTTTTTAATTACTTACAAAATACGGCGCGGCAAGGAACCTATATAGACTGTTTATTATCAATAAATTAATTTATATTTTGAAAATTTTTTCGACTGAATTCAGCATTCATTTTCTGATTTCTACATTAAAATTTTGAATTAGGAATACGTGATAAGAATAATTTGAACTGATAACTTTAAGAATTTTATAGAATATATTTGATTTTGAGTACGTAACCGTTCTAACGCGCACATGGAATTTTAACCATACATTTTAACTGTAAATCAAATTGATCACAACGGACTATTTTAAATTATTCGGTACACGAAAGACATTGAAGATGGAGAGCGTGGATCTTGCTCAAGTTCAGAAAACCAAATTGTCCTTGCACCTGGAGCATTTAATGTGTTCAATTTAATTGTATAGAAATAAAATATAACTATTAAGTATGAATTAGTCTAAAGCCAAAATATGTTTTTTTATGTTTCTATCGAAATTCCTACAATTTATCATTGAAATATCATCAATTGCACGCAGTGTTTATTTTATTTGAAAGGCAAATCTGTCGTCGTTGATGCGCAGTCGAAGAAATACAAATTTTGTTTCGATTTTCTGTGAAAATTCATATTATGAAACAGGTTGCAAATCATAAAATTATATAAATAATATATTCATTGTATATTTTTAACACTTCGTGCGCACTCATGAACATCATGCCGTTGGCGGCACTCTGTTTAAAATTTATGTAATGATGAAAAGACGACACGCGATTATAGCAGCATACTCGAGCCATCGGCGCACCACAAGCGGTGCATTTGGCCAAACACTTCTCGTGTATAATAACCGATCGTCAAATAGAAACGTATTTTTAGAATTCTACTTGAGTGTGTTACCGACGACAATGATCATTAATATTTCAGATTATTATGGTCTAGGTGGCCAAATAGGATTGGAGGAAGACACGTCATGAATTTTCATAATCGCCAACAGTATTGAATAAGGAATTGCTTTTTACGATTTGTATTTATTTCTGGAAATTAATATAATGCAGAAGACCACGTATAACAAATAAATGCATAAGTGAATAAACAGCGCCAATTTCGTACGTTAAGCAGTGTATATGCGTTTTACCATGACTCTATGCAGCACTACATTAGAGAGAATCATTACAGATTGTCACATTTTTATTGTTGTTTTACAATGAAAGCAAAAATAGTCATTGATACTCTTGATGTTATTCCATGCGAAGGGTATAAGCATAACTCGTCGGAAACTATTCTCCATTTTTCACAAAATACGGATAAAGATTATTCGTTACGACTTCGATAATGATTATTTCTAAATAAAAGGCCTTTGTATGGCAAATGCAGCATCGAGAAAACGACGAATATAAAATTTTTGAACTAGGCACGAGGTAACAAAAATATTAAAAAAGTATTATCTAGTCAAAACTTTTATTGATCTTGTGGATCTTGTGAATGGTTAGCATAGTTGCAAAGTCCACCTATATTATGTTAAGTCTTCTGTGAGTGCCACCCATTAGATTATTGTTTTGGCTATCTGTAACGTGACTATCACAATGAGGATTAGATGGTTGCAGGTGTCTCCATAAGAATGCAATGTAGTATACCATAAAAGCTAGCCAAAAACTATCTGTTGGCTTTAAGGTTTTGTATTAATACATTGTGCCCACAAAAAACGTAGAGTACCTTAACCGTTATCCAAAGAAGATTTTGATATTCTCTAAAAACATACTGCAGCCAAGCCAAGATCGTTATTAGAAATTAAGAATTGATTCAAGTGACGAACGTGGCATGAAAATATTCTAATAAAATAAAAAAATTATCTAAAATATCTCATTGTAAAAGGTTTGGTGCCAGAAAATATTAATTTTTGTGAAACAGAGAGTAAGAGTACAAAAATTAAATTTGCTAAGCGGCGTACGCGAACAAGGTAGCCGGGAAACCCTGCCAAAAAGCAGAATCAAATGCTGTTTCAAAGATGAGTTGAGAAATCTCCTTAAACCGCAATGGATAAGGAGGATAGACAAGATGAGCGTGAAGCCAAGAACATTGCAGTTTCGACAAGGACTCCCAAATGACGTTAGCAAATATTGTGCTTAAACAATAGAATATCAGAAGAAAAACTGCGATTTAACGCAAGCAATATCGCTGCTGGGGTTAGATTAGCTCGATACCATCAAAATTAAATCGAGAATGTGAAGATTTATTGACTTGGTCAAATGGAGTACCTACTATTTACGGCAGATCTTCCGGCAAGTCCACTCGCACTGAAAAGAATCTGGTTCAAGCTATCTTCACCACGAGGACTGCATCTAAGTTTACGCCAATAAATGTAAATGACTCGAATGCTCAGACTAAAGAACATCCGAAAATAACGAAGAACATTTAAAATGAAGTACAAAGGAATAAAATATAAATTTATCCAATATTTTTTACTGGTTCATGTCGAAAAAGTCTGAGTTAAGAACTATTAACAACCTTCTGTTATACGATCAAACCATGAAGACTATATGAATGTATGGAATTCCAAAAGCTAGCTCAAAACTCTATATTATCCAAAGACAATAGTTAACACGTCAGCAAGTGAAAAGGTTACAGTCGGCGTAGGCCAACGGTATTATACACATCGCTTGATAATTAAATTTAAACCGGGAAAGCACTTTACCTCTAATAACTCTGGATCAATTTCATTAAATTGACATATTTTGTCTACTCTCTGTTTATGGATCACATAGGCGTCTGGATTCAATGAATCAATAGTACATTTATTATATTTATTCACTTAATATTGGAATTTAATTAAATTTGGATGTGGGCTTTGCGTGATTAAGAAGTCAAGCCTCTATTGAGACCACACAGGTGTACTGGAGTTATCTCTGATTTGATGCAATAACGCCCACATTTCATAAAGGAATAAATAACCAAACCAAACGCTGCGCATTTGATCAAATTCAGCAATCAAATCCACGAAGAAGTTGGCATCAACGAGGACATATTCAACCGAGACGACTTTTTCAGAATATGAAAAACTGACTTGAATCGCATGAATAGCAAAAAACTTACACTCTTACACAATATTTTAAATTAAAGAGTTAATTAAATTTTTTTGCATAACTTTATCTCCATTTGGTACTTTTTTCATATTTGCATAAGCATAACCGAATTTAAAGATTTTAGGCTGAACTCCATTGATTTATTATCAATTAAAAGTTGTATCTCTATTTCCTTTATATTTGCGAGAATGCTGCAAAAAATATATGCGGACTTGAGAGTGTTGCCAACGCACTGATCAGTTTACAGGTTACAAACTAAGAATTTTATCACTCCTGATTGTCAGCAAAGTGGTAGTGACTATGCACTTTATCGAATACCACATGACGAAGCAAAGAATGGATCTTTAAAAATTACTCAAATTTTTGCTTTGTTCATTTAAGGCGAGATAAATGCCATGGTAAAATCCGACTTTAAAATACGCATGATTGAAAATTTTTCACTTTAGATTTGGTGATATTATTGAATTTCATTCGACATTTCATCGCAATTTTGAACATTTCTTTTTGCCTATTTTCAAGAAATTTGCTAAATGATGGAACATTTTTGTCTTAATAGCAAACTCCTGTAACAGCACATGGAATGTGTATAACTGGCAAAAATGTAATGATGTTGGCTACTATTCACGAATTCCTTGATAAACGTTTTTCGCACAGCGCTACATTATGGCATATACTACGGGGAGTAGCCGCGACGTACTTTTATGTGTCATTTGACGTAATTTTCCAAAATAAAAATCAATAAATTTTTTGGAAGATGTTTATTCTCCAAGTTGCAATTAAATTTCTCTCTTTTCAAATTCTTTACTCTTTTCAGCAATCCAAGAATTTCCAATTATTTTTTATTTTTTTAACTCCAAACTCTAAATTGAAATCATGTGAATAAATTCAGTTTTAACACAAACCTGTTAACGTGAGCAGCAAATTGGTGGCCTTGCTTCCACTAAATGGAGTTAATATGCTTAGTGTCCGCATTATGTCATCTGTAAATGAAGAACTTATAGCTACGGATCAGTGCGACATTTTAAAAATATTCATTTACAATAATTTAATTAGTATTTTATATTAATTCCAAATAAATTCATGTGCACCAAGAAGACCTATTCCTCCACATTCAATTGCTGCTTCAATGAATAAGTATGCCCTAAAGAAATTAAAAAAAAAAAAATAATTCTTAATTGTTTAGGAACAAAAAAACAGCTGTTAACAAAAGCAGTCAAAACTGGAACCAAATAGTGCACGCCCTTTGTTCTTAAATTTTTTTGTATACTTTATGTATGTATGTAAAATAAGAAGTTATCAAAAAAATGTTAGAACCTTGCCTGAGGTTGACTCAACCAGCTAAATATGATTCCAATCCATCCATCCCATCCTTTTAAGCTCTTGTCCATGCCTCTCAAGCGTAGATGGGAACCAAATATTTTCAAAGTATGATTTGTATATATTTCAGAGACCTTTTTCAGCGCAGTATAGGAATTAGTCCCCAGATATTTGTGTCTACATTCCAAAATCGATAGGCTTACTCAAATTCGGTCGATATATAGAAGCTCCATTGGTCCCTTGTGTTGCTTTGCAGTGTTTTGCTTAAGGCCCTGCCATCCTCTTTAGAAGTGGTATGGCAGGATGCTCATTATTATTTATTAGATTCAATATCCTTGGGTCCAGGGACCACATAGATTCAAATATTGGCAAGAATACAATTATGTCCCTGCATTCTTGAAGAGGCATTGTATGATGCTTTGATGGCAGCCTGCAAACCGATCTAGTTGATATTACCTAAGCAATGTTCTTTACGTATGAGCAAATTACCCCAGTTCTAATTCCAATTCTAAGATTTGCATTGCTATGGCTTTATTTAGTTATCCTTTACCATCAGTACCGACAGACTCCGCATCAAAAAAATATTATTAAGGCCTTCAGTTGGAGTAGTTCACAGATCACGCGTGAGACATTTTGTCATGTGTCTTTAGGTTCTTCGAAAGGCTTGAAGTAAAATTGCTACACCATTTTAGATATGCATTGCAGCTAAAACATGTTGATCAGGTTCAATATAATATGTATTATTACAAATTATAGCAATTCGCTATTTCGTTTATATTATCCGTCCAGCATCCGCTGTAGCTTACTGTTACAACCCTACCGCCTGATATCGCTTTGAGTCTCCGCGTTTTTCCATCTAGATTAAGTGGGGTTTTATCTTATTTGGCTGATTCCTACAATTGTGCTAAATCTGTTAAAAATAACTTCTATAAGTACAAATGCTACTCAAATGTCAGCGCTGTGTAAGCTCATTCGCAATGCGTACTTCGATGGACGGTAAGTAAGTTGGCGCGCATTGACGAAGAATATTTTAATAATTATTTATTTATGTTTTAATTTTTCCCCACTATAATTTGTTGGAATCACCCAAAATTTCGAAAAGTCAGATTTCTTAATAAAAAAAACATTTTAATGTGTATTTTGTCTTTGGCAAAATTTCATTTGTTCTCTATGAAAAATGCTTGAAAATCGAATATAATCATTTCTTTCTTCGAATAAAAATATAAAGGCGAAAATCATAAAAATAAAATTACTTTTCTAAAATATATTTTTTATGAAAGAATAGGCATGCGATCCAAAATAATAAAATAATGAAAATTAATTTTCACAAAAATCAGAAATGCCATTTGAAATCTGGAATATCAGTATACGATATAAATATAAAATAAAAATATTAAAAATGAAAAA
>JXPQ01001204.1:74397-85432 GCA_001014675.1 Ephydra gracilis
CCCGATGCGGATTGCATCACCGAGCGCAGGTATTTTTTGTCGGCCCTCCACTGTGCGGCACCGGTTTCCGGGGTGCAATCGGTGGGTGCCTGTGCGCTGTGGTCTAGATCTCATAATACTTGGATTTTTGTTGGTGTTCAGCAGTTGTTGGAGGTTATTCGGCCTCGGGTTATTAACCCAAAACCGGAAGAGTATTGGTAATCCTGAGAGCGTGCCAATATCTGGAGTGGTGACGGGTTCACTAAGCCCGGGCTCTTGCAGTAAGCCGAAATTGGGAGACATATTGTAGTAGTTGGGAAGATATTGCAGCTGACCTTCTGCTTTAATATGACGAAAGCTCACCAGAGTCTCTGGTACTACGGGTGTCAGCAATGGTCTGGGCGTTGTCCCAGACAGTTTGTTGAGTGGACCCTGTTTTGGGTGAAACGTAGGTGCTGTGGGTGCCTAAATTTCGCAGGCCGGGGTTTTTAGCTTTGGATGGTGTTGTCCTCGAAAAGCAACACGGGTGATGTAAACCACATTGCAGCAGAGGTGCTAGATAGGCCTCGCTCCACAACCATTGTGGGACTTTTATACTCTGCATTGGTATGAAAGTCAATATGGTATGCAGGGGCTTCGTTTACGAACTGCCATGACGCGTGATCCCGGCACAATGTACCCGGTCGAGTGTGCAGAACACCGTGTGTAGTCACGTTTGTCCTGTGCATGAATGTAAAATACCCTCGACATCTGTTTCACTTGACAACTAAAGAGGCATTTTCATATTATCGACAAATCGATAGTAGTTAGAAAAACATCAATGATTTTTGAAAACGACAACTTTTCAACTTTTTTTTTCAATTCCAAGAAGGTTTCTGTGGCGTCTATCGACGCCAATGGTTCTTATAAAATTCTGGTACTCTCTATTTCTGCCAAGACTTATGTATTTTACACTGAATTTTCTAATGCATTCGATACGGTGAACCATTGCTTTGACTTTTTAAAACTTGAATAGTTGGGTTTTTCATAATCCGTCGTATCTCGTAGTATGGTCAGTTCGATCGTTGTTATTTAACCACCATCAACCGATTATTACAAAATCTGTATAAACATTGGCCTATTAACTGTACTTAGTGTAAAGTCATGTCGTGTACCAGACGTCTGTATTCTTTTTATGAATGATTTTATTTCTTCAAAAATCTTGGAATAATACTGGATTCAAAGCTTGCAGCAGTTAATCAAGCTAAAAGTGCCTGAGTGTTAATGCAACTATGGGCCAAAGAAATAAGTGACTCTTACCGTAAAAACTATATTTGATGTTGAAATATGAACTTTGGCTCCTAATGTGCATATATTCGCGGTCATTGATCTACCTGCCTTAACAAACGGGCGGACGGTGATTGGAATATCTTTTGTTAATTAGTTCGGTTAAGGGATTCCGTTTATGAATTGCATATTTGAAAATTTCATTAATACCTTCATGTGTAGCAAGAAATTTTATTTCTATGACAATTCATTTTTTTCTGTCAAATTTTCCTGTCGATCGGCCAAATTTCCTGTCGAATCTTCCAGTCGCAGTTGCGCTGAATTTAATAAATATTATTACTTTAGTGTGCGTCATGTTGTGACAGGTGAACACCTAAATGACAGAATTAATTAGTAAGTAGTTGTATTGAGCGGTAGGATCAACAACAGCAGACACGTAACAGCAAGAATAAATAAGGCAATGAACGATATACAGAGGCTTCTGAAGGATGAAAGAAGCGTTAAAAGATGTCAAGTGTGCAGGACGGTCAAGTGTGCAGGACGGTCAAGTGTGCAGGACGGTTGCCCAACTGTTGTAAGGGAGAATGAGACCTCGAATATGAAAAAATGACGTCTGTTTGTTCGCTGAGTATTGCTCCATAGATAAATGTGACACTCTCAGGAATCTTTTACATATGGTTACATAGCTCCTTGATCCGATACTTGCCATAGGCGTGCCTGAGCTGTGGAGCAGAATCACTGCGAAAGTATGTTTTTCAACGTGTCATTCAATCAGCTTCTCACAGTTCATTTCAAATATGTGGTTTTTGTATAAGAAAGACGTATTCTGAAGAAGACTTGTTACCGGGTTGCTCAATTAGCGGTTCGATAAGAGATGATGTTGCTAGAAGTATTAAAATTTTTGGGTATCTTGATACACGCTTCATATAAAAGTATGTGAACTTTCGTTTCAATAAATTTATTTTATGTTCACAAGCCGACATGCCACGCAAGCAAATGGAATGATTAAATTTATATTTTTTGATGCTTCAAAAGCAAAGAAAATTTGTAAACGCATGTTGAAAAGGTAGAAGGACTCTTCACCTTCAATTAGTAAAGTCCAAAGATAGAAGTAGAATTTAAAGGTGCCCGTACATTTCTTGAAGCCTATCCTAGCCGAGGACGTTCAAAAACACCAACAACACCAAAAATCGTAATGAAAACTCGTCGAGTGCTTGAAAGAGATTTAGTAGATTCCTTATGCAGGGCAATAGGCAGTGTAGTCAATAACTGGATAAATGTATAGTACTGGAGAAAGCTGGGTGCACAATGGGCGTCGCATTTGCCATTATGGAACAAAAAAGTATTCGAATGTTACTTTCTCATTTAGAGCATTTCGTAAGGATGAAGTCAATGAAGCCAAACAAGATGTAAAAACTCATGACAATCTGGAGCTTTGCCTCGGTAGCTAGATCGATTACGACAATTGGACACAATGATGTTAGCATCAGTTATTTTTGGTATGAGAAGAATTTTGTTTCTGAATTACTTGCAAATTGGTAAAACAATAAGCGCTTAATATAATTCTAACCTTTTAGACCCACTGAAAGAAAAAATTCGTGAAGGAACCCCAATTTCGGAAGAAATTAATCTTTTTCATCAGAACAATGCTCCGTTTCGTAAAATTATTTTGATAGTAGGTGAAATCAATGAATAAAAGTCCGAATTGTTAGAATATTCACCGTTTTGGCCCCTAGCAACTTGCATATGTTTCCATATCTAACGATATACATACTGTGAACGGTTTTCATCAAATTTGGGGTCATAATACTTATGGAAGTGTAAACTGCAGGTCTACCAGATTATCACTTAAAAGATGGAAATCTACACCGAATAGGAAAGTGTAGTTTAATCCATTTTATTGCGTTCATCTCTTCGAACTGCAAAACTAATTGAACAGCATAAGGCTGACTTATTCAATCCAGATCCTATCAGTTCTCGACAATATTTTCCGCAAGAGAATATTGAGCTTGAAATTATTTGCTTGATTCCATATACTAGAATTGCTGTGATAATAACATGTCCATACTATTAAATTTGAAGATTATTGACGTTTGACTGTAGTTATTGTATATTAACAATAAAAGGGGTTATCGCAAGGGTTGGATAATTTTAAGGAATCTTACAAGACTTTATGTCAGTGTTGACTTTCGATGCTAGACTCTCCATCCCATATGCCACTACGAGACTAACTCTGTTCGTTTTAACCCTGACTATATTCCGAGAAGCAATGGTTTTTGGTTTTGTAGTAGGATATGAACTTGATTATTTTCGTTGTTGAATTCCAACATGAACAGAAATGACAACTTTGGACGTACTAATCATGAATTAACTGTGATATATATATATATATATATTTTCAATTCATATCAATGTTTGATTTTCTCATTTTTTTATAAGTTGTCAAATTTGTTCCAGGGATCTAAGGCATATCAAATGACAACGGCCATACCTCGTACTCGATCTAGCCAAGTCCGCTACTCTTGTAACTGTAATCTGTAGCAACAGCTATAAGAACTTCTATCACCTAGATTAACAAAAAGACAACCAAATTATCATACATTTTATGATTGGTGCAACCATCAATAACAACAGTACTCAGAAATTGCTTTCGCTCAATGAATTTTTTAGAAATGATGTAATGGAAATTACATTACAGAAATTACAGTTAAATGGTTTTGCAGCAGCATATCATTAAAATCCAAGCTTTGTTCATGAACTAACAACAATGAGAGTTTTCTCGTCCCCTCACTTTCAAATTGGTCCCCCTTTGCAATGGTATTTTATTTGCATTTTTACGAAAACCATGCCTTTCGCTATTATATGCATATAGTGGTAAAATCATCGGCTTCATTATTATCATATATTGCATTGCCTTGCTCCTTACATAATTTGAAGACAATGGGTAAACCAGAATTGCGTGCCGTAATAAACCGTTACTGCTTTACAAAAAAAGAAAAATATTGCTGAAACCAAGGGTTGGCTTGATAAACATTATTCAAACCTTGCATTAGGGAAATAAGTCATTGCGAAGTGAATTTTTATGAAGCTGTTCAAGCAAAGTAAACCACGGATCTATAATTTTGCAACCAAATGAAAACACTCAGCTGAGTGGACTGTATGTTGGTAGTTTAAACATTGTTATTGAAAAGTAGCCTGACCGCTTTAATCGCTGAATCGCCCTCGAAATTAACTTTATTGAATAATTAAATCAAATGTTAGCAAAATACTTTTGTTTATTAGCTGACGAATCCCAAGATCTTAGAACTTGCATTAGAGTAGAAAAGTATTTATTGTCATTGCGAAAATTTGTCGGAGTAGATGGCACGGATCATTTCTGGATTCAGCATTATTCTTGTGACCCACATCAATCCATTGTTTGCCTACTCATGCTGGAGACGGTCTACTGCAACAACGTACGATTGACGACGCAAACCCCCTTCTGGGTTGTGGGGTAAGCTTGAAAGCTGCCAAGTAACACATGAAATTAACATTACTAGCCTTATTTTGATGATGAAAATTCTGTTACATCTCCTATAGCAACAATATAGCAACAAGATAAGATTACGATAGCTTGACTCTAAGTTCACTGCTGTTGATGTAAGAATTTCTGCCAAGCGAATACACGCAAAATGATCAGATATCAGTCTATTGACTTGAGGGTCGGGATCAAAATACCAGATGATCTTTGTTTGAGACCGTGTTGGTGACGCCGTTGCCAGGTTAGCAGGCAATGCATACAGTCGGGAAGTTCAGTTTACATGAGAAGTGAATTTCTTTTACTGCACATTCGAACATTATCACCTTCATTACTAAAAACCACTAACTCTATATACAGAAAGCAACATAGCAATCTCCACACCAATAAAAAAACGCAATAAAATTTATGACTTTTCGAACTATGGATAGCATGTGGCAAACATTTTGGACGTGTGTATCTTGTGACGCTGAGCACTTCCTTGTCGCTGCTGCTTTTGCGCAAACTAAACAGTACATATTTAGCCGAGTGAGAGTTTGGTGTTGCGGACCTTGTATCAAGACAACGCACAAACGTTTGCCTTGCACCGTAATAAACTTCGTCTTAATGGCGATGATACCAAGAATTCCTCGAGCCATCATTGAAGATTTGAAGGCATTGCCAAATTCAACAAAACAACTGGATGCCCTACGGAGTATGAAAACTGAATAGCATGCTAAACGATTGGAGTCTTATTGTGTTCTGTCCTTTGTCGCCAATTTACATGGCCTTCGCGTGTTCGCCATTAGCTACAAGATCTTGTTTACTGTGCAATCTGAAAGACTGAAGTTGTTAGGGATACAAAATTAACGTTATAGTGAAGAGAAAAAACTGTCCAAGAAAAATTGTGGAAGCAGTTCTAACTCTCACATAAGCTTGAAATGGCCAATTATGGTAATGAAGTTTTTCAGTTTCGTTTCTTTACTTGAAAAATTATTGCAAAAATATTAATGCATGGAATTTCCCTCGCACTTAGCCTAAAAGCGATCGGTAAAAACCAAAAATCATTTTTTATATTTGGTTAGAATTGTATCAAGAGCAAATGAACCCCTAAATAATGTCAGATTTGTAGAATGTCGCCATAAATATGTTGTCCTTATTTGATAAATAAGTTAACTAAGCAAATGCAGCGTACATGAGACAACTTAATATATTCCTTTACGTGTTTCATTATTTCTTTGCTTTGCTTGCTATTTCTATTTACTTAGTTTTTATTAATTTATTCCTTTTTTAAAAATTCGAAACACTTCAAGTGTGTTGTTCCAAATAATTTTATTTAAATGAGAATTACACTTACATCAAAACATTCATATTTCCTAACTCTTATTTGTCTGTTTCATATATAACTTTAAAAGTTTGTATAAGACTTTATATATTCCATTAAATGTTTAATCTTAATTATATATTTTGTTAAACCCATGTATGAATTGAATATTTTGAGCCTAGTTGTGTAATGAGATGGTGCGTAATGACTATTTAAATGATTAACTATGTTTATACATCAATATGTAAGTGAACGTATCTTCATAAAATAGTATATATGCAACAATTATTATTAATTTATATTAACCGAATAATAGCGTTACTTTACCATGGAAACAATTGTAAATATTAAGTTTATCGGAGTACTTGAACGCATCCATTTTTTTAATTTTTCTTTAAATAGAATTTTTTATATCAAATAATTGTTTATGTTGGATTTATTTTTATTTTATTTTTTTACAAACATATAAAAGTAGAAATTGATTGCGAGTAATAAATGTACATCAGAGTAGGAGGGCTAATCAAAAGTCATAAGAAGAACTCGTTCCGATCAAGTACTATTAATTTTAAATTATGCTCAAAAGTGATCTGTGTGCGTTAAGGCAGTTGCGCTCAGCCAATTAATATGTGCCTCTTATATCAAACATTTTATTAATTCTTACCGCTTTGCATTTAATGGATTAAAAGCACAAGCAAGTGCATGATTAAGTCTAAGATAAATCGATTTTTTTCTTCATCTTCTTAACGGTATCCGTGCTCCAGCCATGCATGTGGAAGAAGTTCGATTTTATAGTCATTATTTTTTATGTTAGGTTTTTTTATTTTTGTAAATTTATTTATTAAAATTTTGTCAGTATAGTGATAAGTGTTTGGTGGCAGTCACAAGTGATGTAAACAAATTTTGCTACTATGTTAAATGATTACAGTAATGCAATGCAATTCGTAGTCGGCAGAATTTGCATTTTCAAACGTTTAATATATCATAGGTACAAATAAATTTTTTCTTTTAATGCCAAATAAATAAAGTAGAATAAAAAAAAATTAAATAAAAATGTTAGAGAAATTAACTGCTGGATCTTTGAAAAGAACACTACCGACGCGAACCAGCTTAAGAAACCTAAAACTAAAGGGATATACCCAGTATGCAATGCCGTCGTGTTAATGGTTAATTCCAATGAAAGCATGAGAATTTATTCACTAAAATGAGAAAGATATTTTATTTCAATTAGAATACATTGAATTAATTGAGTTAAATGACATCTTCGCCTTTTTAACAATTTAATCAACAAAGTATAAGTTCCCTACAATTATTCAATTATTTCAAACTGTTCTTTTCGAATGAGTTACTGCTGATTGAATATCATTAATCTTTATACACCGAGAAAGCGTCCATAAAATCTCTCTCAAAACGAACAATTGGCCTATTACAAAATTAAGAACGCACAAGACATGATATTAGCGCCACTTCTTATCACAGCATGTAGCAAATTTATATAAGTTTCTTAGATTTTCAATGATTTCTGAAATGGAACTAATTTAAGGTATTTACGTGCGATGCATTGTGTGCATTCTGTTCTCGGGAAAGTAGCAATTGAGCAAAGGCAGTTATGGTATTCTGTAGTCACGAGCGAGTATCAAAAGTTTTGGTATTCTCTCAAGTGATAATTTAAATATAATGCGTTATTGGTGAGGTTCCGAAAAATGGTGAAAACTAATTAATTTATATTTTTTAATACATGTTGGGTTTGGGTTGAATGAAAATAAACTACCTACAAATGTTAAATTCAATAAAATAAACGTGTACGTAAGGAAAGAAGAAAATTATATACATATATTTTTACGAATTTCTTCCATTTGTGCGGTAGACATGATCTTGAAAATATCGTGCAAAAAGAAATAAATAAATAAATAAAAAAATTTAACAAACGAGTTACAAACAAATAAATATAAATAAAAAAAATTTTAAAAACGAGACACAGAGTTTGTATAAAATATTTGAGTATCTTCAATTATAGTTTAAACCGGGAGTAATCTAACTGTCGGGTTAGATCTCCTAGGCTTCTCCTAATAGCGTAAGCCATGAAGGTAGAAATCCTGCTTTGATGTTGAATTAGTGAAGTTCCTTTAAGAGGCTTGAATTCAAATATTCATTTAGATTTTGCAAGTGTGTTAGATGCCTTGGTGAGCTATTCAGAAACATTATCATTTTTATCTCAAAGTTTTTTCTTGCAATTAACTTTTCACTGCAGAATAAATAAGTTTAGGATTTTCTTGTGATTAAAAAAGTGTGTAAAAGCGATCTCGTGTTATTCGAGCATCACCAAATTGAAGAAGTGCTTCATATATACCTTAAGAAATAACGTGTCCAACACCGCTGGTTGAACTTATATAAATCTTTGACAATAATTCAATCAATCAATAATTCAATCTTCCAGAAAGTTTGCCTGAAGTTGCATTCCAAAAGTTGGTAGTGCAGTTGCAAAGCGCGTTTCATTTTTATGGTAAGCTTCAGCTCATTTTTTGTTAATTCTTTATAGTGGCATGAACAAGACGTTGACCTGGCATACTTATTTTCTTTTCAGACATGCAAATATCCTTTTCGTATGATTAAGGTTTGGCAAACCCAATCATTAAAGTATTCATTATCTACGTCATTGTTTATGCTTACGCGACTTCTTGAATTGAGCGTTGTAATTTTTGTATTTTTTTTCCGCCACCATTTCTGTACAATTTCGAAAAACAATAATAAGTTGTCCCGCATAATTTTTTTTTCCATTATGAATTATTACAGTTCCATTTTAATTTTTTTTTTAAATTCAGTTCCACACATTTTTTGGTTATTGCACCTTTTTTTGGCCTTGCTGGACACATCTGCGTTAATGAACCGCTAATATTTTTTTGATTATTTTTAATATTCATTTTTGATAAATTACATTAAACATATTTTATGGTTTTTTTTTTGTATAGAAAATTGGCGCAAAATATTCTGAAAGGGTTCTAATTATTATAGTTATCATAATTATTATAAAGAAACAAAAAACAAATTGAAAATAGGTGAAAAAATTTAACATGAGAAAGCTGCGTGCAAAACAGCTACGCTGCATCACTCGAAGTATTACGAAATTAAACTGTGTTAAACTATCGAATACAAGGTAATTTATTGAAATTCAAACTTAATTGTGTGATTGCACTTAATTTTGCTGGAAAATCGCACTGGAACATTAACAAAGTGTTGGGTGACTTCTACGCAAGGCGCACCAGAGGGGACGCAAAAAGGCAAAAGAGTTAAAAGTTTTGGATACCAGCTTCGACGCATTATGAAAAACGTACTTCGCTTGAAGCTATTTCAGATGCAGAAAGTGCATTAAAGTATTCAGGAAGACGGAACGATTTGGAGCGCCTCCATGTGACTGGCGAATTTTCAAACATTGTGTTCTGCAACGAGAAATTGGAAACCGTTTAGAAAAATGTGATCAAAGGAAACGCTCGCGTTTGTTTGTCAGAAAGCTCGTACGATAATTTCAACACCAGATTAGCGACTCGACCTCTATCATGGTTTGGATGACAGGCTCAGACGAAAGTGCATGGAATTCCTAAGTACACAAACAATTTAAGTCCACTCCATTCACATTAATGCATGACTCTGCCACTACACAAGCAACGTCTCAATAAAGAATGGCTAAAAAACGTGCCGCACTTCATTTCTCACATTCAGTGACAGTTGAATTACCCACTTGCAAATTCGATGGAATTTTGCATTTGGGTTACCTTGGAGGCTAAGGTCAACACGAAAGCTTCGACGCTCCGAAATCATCGTTTCAACGTCAATGAACCAGGTAACCATAATCTCANCTAAAGACTGGCTAAAAAACGTGCCGCACTTAATTTCTCACATTCAGTGACAGTTGAATTACCCACTTGCAAATTCGATGGAATTTTGCATTTGGGTTACCTTGGAGGCTAAGGTCAACACGAAAGCTTCGACGCTCCGAAATCATCGTTTCAACGTCAATGAACCAGGTAACCATAATCTCACTCGCCCACAGCGAGCAGTATGAATGGAATAATTCGAGCCAAATCATCGTTCCAACGTCAATGAACCAGGTAACCATAATCTCACTCGCCCACAGCGAGCAGTATGAATGGAATAATTCGAGCCAAATCATTTTTTCTTAAAACATAATTTATTTCAAAACTTTTTTATGTATTTGAAGACAATTGATTATGATTGGTACGATGTTTGGAACACTTCGAATGATGCAAGATGCAATTAGAAATACGTTTCCCGAATGAAACGTTTTTCAATAGGGGTGGTGGAAAGGAGATATTAAAGGGTAGACATTAATATCTTTAACTTCATATTGCTCCAAATTAACATTAACCTGAATTTTTTCGTCGAATGCAAATATTTTCACAGTCTTACCAATTTTACAATTAAAAAATTGGGATTTGCTTTTCAGTGACACAGCGTGACTTTTTTAAACTAAATTTGAAATTTATATCAAATTCAAAATCCAACAATTGAAGAGCCCGTGAATTATTCCCAGTTCATTGAAATTGTTACAATTTCATGAAAGAGTACTTGTCTTTGGTGGGTGCAGTGTGGAGGAAACAGTTAAATACGTGACCCCACAAGATTCAAAGTCGGTTGAAAAACAATGAAAACATATACGACACTGCAATTAGTGTAACAAGTAGTAATGTGGATACAGCCTCTAACATAATCCCATTATGCTACGACAACGTCCTCATCATCGATGCCATTTAGAGCAATATTTGAGAAATGATTATCGAAACTTTTACCCGTATGTGGCCATCGCATCGAACTTTCAAACTGAACAAGCGAAATCATAAAAATATTCGGGTATCATTCTTGACGAGCACTTGAAATAGCTTAAACATATGGACCATATCCAAAAGAAATCCCGAAGCACTTTCTGCGCACTGGGGCATCTACGTTGAAGTGATGAA
>JXPQ01001215.1:19699-34574 GCA_001014675.1 Ephydra gracilis
CCATCAAAAAATACTCGTTTTGAAAATCCTTTGTATCCCCCTAAAATACAACTGTTGCTGACGTTCCTACGCATGGAATTGAATTATTTGCTTCGGTTCACTACCGACGTATCATTAAATTAGAGGATAAAATGTTAGAGTGAAGTTTATTTTGCTAAATTGATTCGAAGTTGCAGCCAGAGACACGTATTTTTTAATTGTAAGGATTCATATTGTACAAAGGAATACCAGGTTGCTCTTTTGCGTAGTCTTTCAGGCTTGGCCAAACAGATTTATTTCCATTACAATTTCAGTAGAATTTCTTTTTTAACGTCTCATAATTAACTTTTTACTTGAAGCATGAAAGGGACTTGATTTGAAGACACAGCGCATGGTGGTATGAAGTTCGAGCCAAGCTGCGTTCAAGCTTCACTCAAATTATGAATTTAAGTCGAAGTACAACTACAGAACATTGTAGCAAAAAACAAACTTGGCGGAGCAATATGTGTGTATGTAAATAAACCCTTAAGATAAAAAATACTAGCAAGAGTATCTGCAGACGATTTCAGCTAATTTCAACATAAATATAAAACCGGTTTAATAAGATAAAAAGGAAATCTAACAAATATAACAATATGCAAACGTCTACACATCATACATGAAATTCCAGATTCAGAGTCTGCAGACCTATCCATCATCATCGCCACAGGAATGTATTGAGCCATGTATGTCCGTCCGTCCGGCTGTCAGTCCGTGCTTACTGCAGCCGTCAGAATTCATATTTTCCAATGAAATTTGGATTAAGTGGAATTTTAAGGCAAGCAACCATGTTGCAAAAATGGACATGATTAAAGACAAATCAGAGAAGTCTTTATGAAGACTTTTCTATCATATCAATTTAACTAAATTTCATTATACACTGAAAATAAATATAATTAATGTGTACCAAAAATACGTTGGATTACATGAACATTAATTGCGGTACCTTCAGTACACATATTTATTTAAAATATCGCGCTTAAACCTACTGCAGCGATTGGAATTGGCATTTTTCAATAAATTTCAAAATTATGAGGGAAACTAAGGCATATAACCGTGTTTCAAAAATGGACATGATTAAATAAAAAACATAAGTACCCCCTTAAAGTTCCAAAACAGGCTTTAAGCAGAATTTTCCACACGAATCATTTCAATAGAACGAACTTTTAATATTGAGTGAACATAAATATAGTTAATATGTATACCCAAAATGGACTTGATTGGTTGAGAATAAGGGGTTCATCCAGTACAGTAATGCTCAATTACACATAGTTATTATCAACGGGTGTACCAAAAATTAGCTTGATTTGATGAAAATAAGAGGCACCTCCAGGACACCTATGCGGAGACTTTAATGCAGAATTATGCAAAATTAATCGTTTTGCATCAAACGAAATTTCAGTATTGAGTAACATGAAAATTTGGGTATGATTATATGAAAACCCGAGGGTCCTCCATTTCATCTATGTGGTCTCAATAGAGGCTTGACTGCTTAATCATGCAAAGGTTACATTCAAATTTTATTATATTATTATTTTGTATACATTTATTACAAATAAAAAATTTACCATAATTAATTAAATTATTCCAAAGTGATTTAAAGTAATGTGCTTTTCCGGTTTTTATTTAATTATCAAGCGACGTATGCTATACTGTCGGCCTAAGCCGACTGTAACCTTTTTATCTGAGAACGATCTTCTACCGTTCGGTTACACACAAAATATTTTAATACTTTCGTCTGCAATTAGATATGAATTTCTAAATTAAAAGTTTTTGGAAGGAATAACTATTAATTGTTTACAACATTCCACATTCCCAATTAGGTTTCCATATGAACAGAGTTTTCTTTTTCCCCGATGTACAATGTGAATCGTAAGTTTTCCTTCTTAAATGTTAACGATTGCCCTCTTTAATACTTAAGTGTCCCGGATTAAGTTCTATCTGAAATAAGGAGTTGAATATCTCAAATTTTAAAGTAATTTATCACCTTCAGATTGAGTCAAATACAGATGGACCCACGCAATGCAAACGTCGATTACTCGTGTGAAAAGGCTGCAGTAATTTTAATCAAAATCTTGATCTTGATAGAGCTACTTGGAAGGACACGGACGAAATGGAATTAGTCGACTACGATATAGTCAGAATAAAGCTTTTCAAAAAGTAGCACTGCAGATAGTGCGTTAAAAAATTCGCGGAGATACACAGGAAAGCTAATACCGGCAATGTAAAATTATTTTGTGTCAGAGATTTCAGGTCAAGGGTACTTTCAGTCGTGCCTTTTCAAAATGGCTAACACAAAGCTAACTTAATGTATGTGTATGCAGATTGATAAAGGTGATATAAAGCCCATTTTTTCAGATCCGGAAGATGGTTTCGGATCTTTGGAAAACATTTAAAATATATTGCTCAAAAGTCCAAGGTTCATGCATATTTAGTAAAATGTTTTGCAAAGAAACACTAAAGCAATGTGGTGCAAAAACAGAGGTTTCACAGTAATTCGTCGATGTTTTTGAAACGTGAACCCAGGTGATAACAGTTGGCAGAAAACATAAGTAGTCCCTTTTTGATGTTTTTCCAACGGAGAAATATTTAAAACCCGTGTAGGACTCTTAGGTGGACACAACAGATTTTCTGCTGCGGCGGATTCACGGATTTGGTGTTTTTATTGCTCACATTGAAATTCAATGGTCCTTTCAGTACTTCGCGGAAATTTGTTCCTTTCAAACTAGTTTGCAAGAATTTCTGTTGAACCCACCGTTCCGTCATATAAGTTTCTGAATCAAAATGAGTTTTTTTCTGTCCGAGACACTTAACCATTTTTTAATAAATCACATGTATTACTTTTAAATATAAATTCAGTCTCTTAAGCCCTAACCAACTTTCTGTTCAATACAATGGATATAGTCTCTAGCATGATGGTTCAAAAGAGGGTGATTGGAGACCATAAAAATTGATGTGCCGATTTCATCCATTTCATTTCATAGAAAAAATTTATTCAAGTGTGTTTTATTAATAATAGCTTTTACAAAATGTTATGGGAGGTTCGTCTATGGTTTTCCGAAATTGTGGATTAAGTAATTTTTCACTTTTATGAAATTGAACTGGCTTTTTGAAAAAAATATATTGAGAAATTACATTGTAATTCTTTAAATAAAAAATGTCTCAAGTTAACATTATCAAATATCGCAGACTGACTGACGGATACAGTTCAACAGTATTTCTTTTCAAGTCTTTAAGAAATTTACCGTCACAAATATTTATTTCCATGAATTATATACGTTGTTTTAGCCCATATTAGGAATTCGCAGCCTACGACTGATGCGTTTAAAAGTATTATGATGCAAAATCACTAACAACGATGTTTGTAAAAATAACAAAATATGAACCAACGAGTTTAAATCGCATCCCCAGGGAATTAAAATCACCCAGTTCAGTACGATCAAGGGAAGATTTTGATTATGATTTGAAATTCAAGAAATATATTGTCTCGAAATAAATTTTTCATTAAATGTGCAATGATGAAATTCAAGGCCAGAATTGGCGAGAATTGGAGCCTGCAAAGTAGAGCTTGGGGATCTACAGGAAATCGACTGCTATGGAGAGACAAATGAGCCAATAAACACGATTACCGATTAAAAAAATTTATGGGAATACATTCAATGATAAATTGGGAGAACAAAGCTAAAATTGGACGAAATAAATTAATTGAGATACAAACACACGATGAAATATACGACGGTACACATTGGGTAAGACTCTACTTTGTAGGTTAGGCGTGGAGTCTACTGCGAATTCTGGCTGTTGCTTTTGTCGACTATCAGCTAAAGGCATTTGTGCTCACTGCTTGAGATTCATGTTGCATCTCTTTATAGCGTGAATTGTTCATGAGCACGTCAGTTGCGATTACGTGACTGAAGCATGTATTGCACCGGACCTTTTCGCGTTTGACACTGGGCATTTTACTATGTCGGGAGCTGGAAATATCTTTTTTTCAGGACAAAAAACTTTGTTTCCCAAAGCTTGATCTGAAAAACACTGACATTTAAAAAGCTAGTAGAAGAAAAGAGATTCCCTGAGTGGAAGTAACCTTGAAATTCTTTATAAATTCGTTCGGTGTGGTGATATATTGGCACGAGCTAGTTATTTGAAATTTTGTATGGCCGTTCATACATGTGGCATGACAGAGTACGTCTATAATTGAAAACAACAAAATGCGGGCAATGTTGGAAAAAATTAATAAAATATTGTTAATAAAAATAAGCGAGAAAATTAAGAAATTCCTGCACAAATTTAATAATTTTCATAGAATTCTTTAATAAGCGTTTCCACTGAAAACCCAACCAAGCAGTTTCCTAATTTGGATGTGAGTGTTCATATTTGGCATAACTGTGCATTTCGTGCGATTATGTGGCAAGCGCTAGTTATAGCGTTTAGAGTGTGTGTTCGTTATGGGGCTTCCATGTGGCCAGCAAATGTAATAAGCTCTGCGAATGTGTAAGGAATGTGAATTAGTCATTTGCAAGCGGCTGCGAACGCGGCGCAGAGAACGAAAGTGAGTGTGCCTTCAAGACACAAGTTAACCAGAACAGGAATGTGCTTCTACTTGCGCTAACCATTGTACGGTAGGGCAGAAAAATTATATCATTATTGCTGCCAGCAGTTGGCGATTATGAATTTGCTCAGCATTTGCTGCGAATATCAGCAGCAATAATTTTTCAATTAAGCGCACCACAGGTGCCAATTTGTCTCCTGACGTACTTCTGCGCCGTATTTACCAAAGGCATGCAAACATTTTTCTCAATTTTTTCCACGTTAAGTCTCTTTCAACCAATTTAAGTGTCAAACGCAAACATTACGGCACAATTGACATCAGCCTTCGTCGAACCAGTATTAGTCGAGTCACTTTGTGTGCTACGCCCATTGCTGTCATACACAAAAGGCGGGTGGCTGTGAACGTGTTTGCATGAGTGCAGCAAAGTTTTTGTTGAAACATTTTACGGTTAACTTGCAACATGCCATTTGGGCCTGGCTGTTCACACTTCAATCAATGTCACTGCACGGGGACACACAGTGTGTCAGCTTTTATGCAGCGTGTAGTGGGTATGCAACAGCTATGGCAAGTTGACTAGGCTTTGAAAAATTTGTTTATTAGTAATGTTGCATGTTAATGCAGCTGTCCACCACAGGTTTATATTTTTAAATCAGTATCAGCAGGTGGCGCATTCACCTTACTTTTAGCTGCCTTCAACAATAAAGCGGACAATAATATAATTTATTAGACAAATACGCAATTAAAAGGATGCAAATGTAAGCGTGAAGGAAATGTAAGTGTAAGAATTATTGGAAACAGAAAAATTAAGATGATACAAAAACCGCCGGTCGCTTCAGAAAAGACAACTTCCACACCTGTGAATCCTTAGACTCATAAGTCAATTGACTATTATGTCAAATTATGTGATAGTGAAACAAATAATTGTTTCTGATTACAAGATGCTTGCAAAAATATGCAAAGAATTAAATAAAAATGGATTAAGCGATGTCCGCCTGTCCGTCTGTCTGTCTATCTGTCTCTGATCACGATGTCCGTCTGCAAGTCAATCCGTGTGACTATCTTGCTGTCTATGATTACGAAACTTTAAACATTTTGTGCTATGGGTCAATAAAAGTACTTTATTCGGTGCATTTTGTACAAAATTGGGGATGGGCAAAGTCATTTCACAACTAAGGATACCTCCCAACAATCAAGTCACAAAAGATTTATTGAAAAGTGCTAAGCCCCTACGTTTCTCACTAATTGTTTAAGTTAAGTATGTTTAACAAAATTAATTAATTAATTAGATAAATATGAGTAAATTGGTGAAATTCGGATACTTTCCATAGACTGATCAATGTAAAATTTCCAACAATTTTATTTTAATTTTACTTTTAATTAAAACGATGTTTGTTTTTGGCATACGAAATGAAGTGTTTAGTAGTTTTCGTGGGTTCATAAGCAAAATTCCGAAAATTAGCGTATTTGGCCCATTAATTCGGATACTTTCAGAATAATATCGGTCCTCTTCGCATGAAAAACTCATGAAATTGGAACAAAACTAAATTAACATGCTTGTTATTATTTACATTGGTAAGTTTTATCTCGGGTGTAACACTGACAGGAGCGACCTGGAATTGGATCCAAAAAAAAATTTGTTTATTCATAGTTTTGTATTTTGATTGACGATTTGTAGTTACAAAAATGTCATGCAATGAAATATTTCCTTGAAGTCTGTAAAGCGAAGATACAGATGTAGTAGTATTTTCAAGAAATAAAATAAGGCATGTAAAATTCAAGCAAATGTCAAGCGAATAATATTCACGATGAAAAATTATATGTGGTGCTGTTTGGAAAAAATTGTTACCATATTTTATACGCTCTGCACTGTTATGGCCTCCACTGACGATGTGAACAGCATTGGACAAAATAAACGCGGGACTTATACTGCATTTTTCAGATATCAGAATAAGAATAATACAGATAAGTTTGTTTCAATCTACACAGAATCTAGACAAGTTTGATTTGTGGAAATTCAAGTTTGACATTTCAAAGAACTTTGTTTAATTAGACAAAAGCAAATTAATTCTCTTATAAGAAAATAAAAACCACTAAGTAACATTCTGGTTTTGCTATACATTAAATAATTAAGAACAGATAAAGAACAGCTCAATAGGCACCGCAGAAGAGGATGTTGAATTTTTAATGGAAAAACAGTAAGATTTGAATGGAAGAATGGGCTAAGACAAACAGGTTCGTGGAACGTGGTAGTTATGACAACAAGATAAATTATTTATACAAAAATTGATAAATATTTGCAGTATGAGTATCAAACTGTTTGTTACAGATGCACGCAGATGCGACAGAGGAATCCTTCTGAAATACAAGACGTGAGCCAAATATTTTTTCTTTACCAAAAAGGGACATTTTAGACTCTCAGTATGATATTTCAGCAATACACTGCTAAGGTTTGAAAACTTAAACCATCAGAGGATCATGCTCTGTGAGTTTTGACTTAATGGCATCGTTCAACCTTTGTCGAATTTTTAATTATTATATTGATTTCGATTAATTCAATTCAATTAAGTGTTATTCTAATATGCGGTTCCAAGTAAATTTTCATTAGGACACAAGAGCTTTTTCATCTATAGTTATGTTGATGCTTATTACAATAAACAATAGGAAAATGCACTGTTCGATTTAGATTTAACTTTTTATAGCATATCTCCGAAACTAATATTTTTTCTTGGATAGTAACCAATGGGTGGGTTGTTTTTGTTAAATAAATTTCAATTTAAAAAACTGTTGCCTTGTCACTAGGGATTTGTCAATTATTTATTTTTTCTTTGTTTAATTTTGACACATTCTATTGTGCAATAAATGAATTGCATTCTGTCTGAGAAAAATTTCTTCTTGATATCGAAAGCGATTATTTTATGTTTTCATTCTTGCAATTTCAGAAGCAACTTGTTTGTATGTTAGAAGTATGAAATTGACATAACATTTTTCAAATAAAATATAGTTTATGTATTGTTTTGGGATCTTCACATACAATTTTAACAGCAGTGCTTCATGTGCTTCATAGAAAGTAATACAAATTTGGTATTTATGCATTTTACTATTATTGCAATCAATCTGGGATTCTGCATTCATTTGTCAATATCTTTGGTTACCGAGAATAGAGCAGTTACACCTAATCCTCTACAAGAATTCGAAACAAGTACAACGTCTACAGTACAACTGTATCAAATTTAACTGTTTATTATATATAAGTCGTCGCCAATTCTGATAACTAAATTAAAGCGAATTCGTTTCAAAACTTCCCGTATTTCCTATAAAACTCTACAAGCGAGTGAAATAAACTAGATATTTCATGTACTCCTCATGGACTCTTAATTAAAATATGACATTTTTGCATCTACTCAATCGTGTTTGAATTATTGCTTCGAAGGAGAATTACAGACTTACATTGTTTTTATTGATTCACCTCAGACTTACATTACTTTATTTGATTCATCTCTACTTTACTACTTTTCATTTAATACTTCGCAGAAGTTGTTTAGGAATTGTAAATGGAATTCCGGTAGTGAGCGATAAACTTGTATTAATCATTCGCTTAATATTAAACTGTGGTGCAATTCGAATGATCACGTTTAATTTTATAAGGTATATATAAATGTAAGTATTTGAATATAGTTATTCCTTTTTTTAGAAGTTGTTCACATTATAACTTACATTACACTAAAATGTATTTATTTTCCATTAACCGTTATCTGGTGCATATTTTCAGTCAATTACCAGACCTTTACGAATTATCTTCTAACAATGACAAAATATCGAATAAATTCGAATGAAGAATTATAAATAACGCATATTTGGGGTATCTAATTTACTAAGTGAATAATATTAAGTCAATATGAAGGGTTTTGTTGGCAGCAGTTGTGTCCATTGATAAATCTAAATCTAGTAGCGCCAAAATAAAGTTTGAAGATTTTAATTATCGCACAACGTTTTAATGTACAAAAGCTATTTCATTCGTTGATAGTGAGTAAAGGAAACCTGCCTGAATACTCTTTACTTCAAGAGAAGTTTTTTTAGATTATCTCATTAAAAATTGGTCAATGAACTCAGACTTTTGTATGGCGGCAAAGCACCATCGAAAGCCATACTATATCGCTGGTATAGTGAATTGAATCGTGCTCGTAGGTCGATCCCTGATGAATATTTTGAAAATCGTTCAAATTCGGTTGTCGTGCCACAAAAATTGTTCGCCAACGAAGGACTTCCAAGCAAATGGTAAAGTATTTCTTTTGCGGAATTGGTCACTCGGAAGTCTTAAAAGAAATTCGCAAAGCCCACCATCAAAGAAGAATCATTATTATTATTTCGAAAAAAATAGATCTTTATTCATTTAAATATTGTTGTTATTATTTGCTATTACAAATATATATGTTCTTCTATTGAGATGATGCGCCGCTAACAGTTTTCAATAGGATTTCAAGTTTGAATTGTTTATTTACATAAAAAATTTTAATTTTATTCAACCAAGTGATAATTTCAATTAGGATCCGCAATTCTGTTGAATAAATTGGATAATATTAGTTTACAAACAAAGCATGATGTCAATCAAGAGCAACTTTAACATGTACTGATGTGTCCCGAGCTGTTTTTTCTTATTTTTAATTAATCGCTTTGCTGTTTTATTTTAAAGCGGGGACGACAGCCGGAAGTTATTTCGCTTAAACCGTACAAACTATTAAGCTATTTTAATGATGTTAAATTAAAAGAGCTCTACCTGAAACAAGTATTTAATACTGCCTTCCGCTCCAAGATCAATATTATGAGTGTTCAAGGTGGAACTAATATCAAGCAAATGATTTTTAGCAATTCTCTGGCAATCGCAAGTCAGAACAATAAAACTGTTACCAGAAGCATATTTCCGTGATGGCGACTATACTGTTCCTAATTTTTGCTAACAACTCTTTAAGGGAAATGCCAAAATCAGTGTTTTGTCTGTATTCAATTTCAATTAACACAAACAATGGGCGTCACGCGATTTCTGCTTTTCTTGCGTTATTGTTGTTAGTGAAAGTAGAAAACATAAAATGAAATGTTCATGTTTGGGAGGGAAGCTCGTAATTGGAGCATTATGCGTTGCTGCAAAAGCCATTAAAATTTCAGCCATGGAGCTGGCTTAAAAATCGTGGTTTGAGTAAATAGTTCTAAAAGCCTGTCAAAAATTTAATGCGTTTGTTTTTTAAATATCAGAAAAGGGGGCATGAGCCGCTGCTTACGCAAACGATTTGTTTATGGCAATGCTGCAAAATGTATTTACAACAAAAGACGTTCAATTAAGCTGTATTAAATTTGGTATGACTTGGAATTTTCCTGTTCAACTGACAACTCCGATCATCAATAACGTCGTAACATTAAATATGCATATTGGCGACACTCAGAAATTGGTGTTCATCTAATTATGTGCCTGCGATATAATGGCATTTACTATAAATAATGATAATTTTAGTCGTTTAAGAAACGCTATCAACAGATCCTAAAATCATCCTGTTACCAACATATTGTGTATAAAAGTGTAGAAAGTTCTGTTGCTATTTACACGAATAACTCCCGTCATTATATTCCTTTTAACCATTATTTAGGCTTTTACAAAAAAAAAAAAAAAAGGAGACGATCCATTCAAAAGAATCCAAACTAAACAAAATGCACCTTTACAACATGGTACAGATCTTCAGGAATTATGCGAATTAGGTTTTCTCCATGCCTTGCTGCTTGGCGTGAGTTATGATAACTTTGCGTTGAGACACCGTGCAAATCGTGGTCAGCAAATATCTGGTTCGGTCTTCCTCTTTTATGAAAAACAACAATGGGGTTCTCGGGTTAGATGCAAGCGCTTCCCAGCTGGTTTGGACTTATCTATATGAGCAATATACATTAGTTATTAAAACCTATACTTGATCTATTTAAATCCATTTTATTTTTTGTCGCGGTAGATTTTTAAATTTTTTGATTTCACCAGATCTTGGATTTTGATTTCCGTACGAGTTTTAATTTCTTACAAATCCTCTGGTAACTTCTGCTTTGAAGAATTATCCTACGGGGCACTTGGAAGAATTGGTTTAAACGTTTGCAATTTGACAAAAATATGCTCATTAGATACCAGACCCATCCTTTCTGTCTTCGAATATGCAAAATGTGGCAGTAAACTCGTGCCTTCTTCTGGCAATGATGTCAACTTCTTTATGCGTACATGAGAGCGATTATGCTCCTAAAAAAAATTGTGCTATTGCATTCCAAATCGAAACCAAAGATGATTTTCTGCATCAACAACTTGAAAATTATAGATGCTCCCTAGTAAGTTTCAGCTTTTGAAAGACTTGCCACATTCTGTGAACTGCCTTGGATTTAAGCCGTTGGGTAACAGCAGCTATTTTCTCACGGTTAAGTGGTTTTACCGTCGTATCATTTGCAGCCACTTTTGCGGTTGGCTGCAAGTTTGCTGATAATACCGTGATATACCATAACCATGATATCTGTATAAACTCAAGTCAAATTCAATGTGTATCACCAGCATCGTCACGTCATTCAAAAATCTCGATAAACTCAGGCCTCACTGCGAAGACTCGTTTACATTATATAGCACGCACATTTAATTTTGTTCGCTTTACCGTACAAACATGCCATTTACTTTGCCAGTTTTGTGACTCGTTAAGGCATACGAGCTGCTCATGTTAAGAGTGCATTTGAAATTTTCAAATTTGGAATTCGTTAGGGATCTCCCTGACCTTATCATAATTATTTGACGATATAATATTACAGCGCTGCTCGTTTGGACAAACATACCAGCTTTGATTTGTTGTTATCTATTGTGGTGCGTTTAAAGTGGAATTAAAATTTGTAAATACTGCAATAATATTGAAATAAATTTTGTAATTTATTTGAAATTGAGACTTTAATCAAACTGATTAAATTTCTACACAGAAACCAGTATTTATTAAAAATTTATTTTAAAATTTGTTGTTTTCAATTTGATATACTTTATAAAAACATATTAGTCATATGTTGCAAATTAGGTACAAAAATTATTTTAAATGCGGTATGCTGGAACCTCTTCAAGTTTGTTCTTGGCTTTATGCCATGTTACCTTTTGTTTTAGTTCGTTTTTTCCGGGCGAACTACGATGTTCATAGCATGGTTCAATGTGGAAGTGTACAAGACATAGTTCGAGTTCTTATGTAACATACCATAGGGTGCGATTAATTTTTAAAGTAAAGCTCAGAAGAGGCACTTAAATTGCATCTTATCTGTTGAAGCATAAAAGTCTTAAGAACATAGAGACTTACAGAAGTTTTAGAAATTGGGAAAATGTGAAAAATACGGAAAAGGCTTATGAAAATTACTGGCCGCAATGAAAGGAATTTCCTTGGGGTGCTTAGAGTAAGTAATTTGTATTTGTATTTAAACAGATAAAAAGTTATAGCCTTATCTTAGGCAAACTGTGATACACGCAAATGAATTGGAATTTAATTGTAAAATATCATTCAGTTTAATAAATTAGCATGCATGATTTTGCTGGCATTTGTTTTTTTAGATGAAGGTACCTTAATTTTTCATTTAATCATGCTCATCTTTAGTACGCCCATTAATCATATGTGCGTTCAAAAGTTTGCAAGCAAAACTAACATGGAATTTTGTCCTTAATATTGAGAAAAACATTTAAAGCCATGTAGTATAGAAATGGAATGCTAATATGGTTATATATTTATGCGTATTTTACGACTCTCACCATAATTTTTATGATAATAATCCTATTTTAAATGCAGTTTTTGCCAAAATTAGGTAAAATGATAACAAAACAAGGTATTTTGCAAAAATTTCCTATTTTATCGTTTTCTCGGAAAATTCTGAACTTCAACCTCAGTTTATAGAAAATTGTATTATTTTGCTGCAGCTGACATTATTATCTAACAATGAAAAAATTTAAAATAATAATCTATATGGTTTTGGTTTCGTTCCTTAAGATAATATCTCAGTTAGCAGTCCTCAGTTTAGAAAAATGTGTAGTGCAGCAAGTTTCCGTTTAAACCAGATCCAAAATAGTTATTCTAAAAAATTAAGAGTTATGCGGAATGTGCCTTTGCCCAAAAACTGGAAATTTCGTAAAGCAGTGTTCATGGAATCCTGCCTTTACATCCGTGTTCCGGCAGTATAGAGGCCAGAAGAAGAGGAAAATCACATAAAAACCATGAGCAAACGAAATAGATAGACTAAAAGCCCAGACGGAAAACTGCAATCGAGAGAAGCCAGTATCCACTTCAACATTGGTGGCGCCCTTGGGGAAGGAACCTTTTTGGAAGAGTTGCAAAAAAAAGTTTTATTTAGGCAGCTGAATTGGGCTGAAAGGCTCCAGTAGGCGTCAGTGCATCGGAATTTGTCAATAGAAGACTGGAAAAAGGTATTTTGATCCGTTGATTCCAAGATCTAGATGTTTGGAACCAAGAGGTGAATTCACGTCAGAAGGTCTGCCGAGGAGAAGATAATGCTGCAATGTATTTTAACCATGGTGAAGAAGTCCGTAGATTAGTTACTTTCAGTGGAGTGGGTGATTTGCATAGGATTTAAGGAATCCAGTACAAGAAAAGCTACAAAAAGATCCTTTAAACACATGCTATACTGAATGGTTTGCGTTTGATTGACACAGAATTCAATTTAAAGCAGGAAAACGATCCAACAAATACTGCAAAATTCTGTTGGGATCTTTTGATGCACAAAAAAGTGGGTAAAATCCTGAATAATATGGTTTGGCCACCACTATTGCGCAATCTAAGCTCGAACAAGCATTTCCTCCAAGGAACAATTTTTCAAGGCTTTTCATGCTTTTGGAACTCCATTTCATCAGATGTAATCCATTTAAAACCAAGTTAATTTTATGAAAATGATAAAGCTTCACTAAGCTTCAATCTCTTAATTTTTTTTTTATTTAGTTAAATCATAAACACTGAGACATAATTTAATGCACTGGGCACATTTATTTCATATTGATTGTGATTAAATAGTAAATATTATTGATTCTTTGCAACGCCAAAAGTTCTTGTTTAGAACCATGGATGGCCACATCCCAAATCGTAATTTCTTGGTTTGCTTACTGACCAGTTGGGCTGAAAAATTCGTAAGCGTACAGGGAGATGGCTATAAAAGTATTAAATTACTTTTTGTTTCGCCTAGCTTTCGAAAGACCTATGTACAGATTCGAGAGCTGTAAGGCTTTTAGTTTGCGAAATGCACCATATCCAGTGACACCCCAATTGTATATATTTTTGGCGCAGTAATATGTTAAGTTTGAGGTTGAACACGTCCAAAGAATAATTTTCGATCACCGCAAAGTGACGTTGATCAATATAAATCAGGAAATCAAAGGAATGCTTCTACACATTTGGGAAGATCTGATCAAATTTGGTGCAGCGCTCGCTCAAAATCGACCAATCAAAACAACGAAGTCATAATTCTGAGCAGTTTTTCAAGCTGTTGAATAATAATAAGCCCGAAAGTATGTATCGACATATAACGATGCTTCGACATGTAAGGATGGATGAAACATGCCCTCATCATTTCACACTAGAATCAAATTCATCGTCATTTAAATGGACTATAAGTGATGAACCTACTCCAAATCGTGCAAAGACGCAATAGTTGACTCCACGGTTATTGCAGCAGGACCTTGGGATTTACTTAATGGTATATTCAACGATGACCTTGAAAAGAAAAACAACAGTAACAAGTACACAGAAAAGCTGCAGCTTTTCAAGGATGAAAACGTGGAACACCAATAGGAAAAATCACATTATCACAAATCAATGAAAACGATGGCAAAATGCAGAATTCGGTGTTGAAATTGCTTCCGCATCTACCGAATTCTCTAAATCTGGGCCTAAGCAATTTTTTCGGCTTCTTAGGTCTTAAGATAATTTTATTTTGAATAATAAAATCTATGTTGCATAAAACGTTTTTCCTATGTTAGTCTGAAACCTTTTGAACCCAACTGTAAAATGCAACTTGTCTAAAGGCAATATCCCCAGTGTGGTTCTACAGCTTGGAATCTCTTGAATTTTAGTTTATTGTAACGTTGTTTGATGATACTGGTGGACAACGTGACCATCAATATATGGCCATTCCCGAATTGTGAGAAGTACGAAATCGTTGTAGAAGCAGAAAATCTTGTAACCAGAAATACAAATTTCGTAGCGATCTTTGTCTCACAACATCAAAAACTATATGGACTTCATGTACAAGCAACACCTCAACATGTGCTCA
>JXPQ01001240.1:740-11148 GCA_001014675.1 Ephydra gracilis
ATTGTTATCTATATGTGTTATACCAGCTATCTAATTGAAGTATTTCCAATTAAATTCCAGCTGTGGTCCCACAATAAATGAGGTTTCCGCGCAGTTGATTATTGTAGATTTTCTGGACATATTTTAAGCATATTGAAATTATTTTATTTTAAAAGCAATGATTAGAAATTCTTGTATTTTGTCATTTCATTTTGTGAACACACATTAATTGTATTTGTTTTCACGAAAATACACGAAATTTTATTACATTGAAATGATAACTGTGAAAGATTTTAAATAAAAACTCTTTTGGGACTTTTAAGCAACTGGAGGTGCCTCTGATGTTTATGCAAACATGTCCATTTTTAGAAAATGGTAAAATACCTTAATGCTCCGATTAATTTTGAAATTTTATTGGAAAATATCATGCTTACGCCCATAATCTTCAATAAATATATGGTCGAATCTTAACCAAATTCATAAGGCCATCTGAGCTTTTTTCGACGAATCTATGCAGCAAATTTCGTTGATCTAGCTCAAGCCCGTCTTTCTAGTTTTTGGATACGGAAGAACGGGCTGAGCAAAATGCAGATCATATCGGCATATATTTTGATGGGTCTCCAGACTCTTGTTCTGGGTGTTACAAATATATGATTTAAACTAATATACACTTTACTAATTTCATTGGCGTAGTGCATAAAGCCGAATTCTTATAATAACGTAGCCAGAAACGTTAAAAATTTGAAGTTATAAATAGGAAAAATTAAAAAAAAAACCCATGTTGAACATTAGTGTTTTAAATAAGAGGAAAAAACATGAAACAAATAAAACGCAACGAATATAATTGTTTAACGCCAATAAGCGGGTTAATGGTGCATGTGCAATACGCCACTAAACAAATTGCTAGAAAGAAGGAAAATAAAAATGATTAAAAAAACGAATTGCAAATAAAAAAATTAGTAAATATTTTATTAAAATTACTAAAAGAATTGAAAAAAAAAAAACAAACTTCATAAATTTGCAGAAAATATATTGATATGTAAAGATTTAAATGTGTGTATGTATGCATATTTTATTTATTATTTTGCTTTTATGGAATTACTTATTTATCGCAATTTTGTTGGTTTTATTGGCATGGAGGCGGCTAATTAAATGCCAGCATAACACTTACAACCTTTGCAGTAATTTCTGCGAATTTCAGCAAAACAAATTGGAATGTAATGCATTTTCTACTTATTTTTTAATTTAAAAAATTTCGATTTCTTTGTTTTGCAAATAAAAATTCNAGTTCTATAAGCAATTATGTATATAATTCAGCTTTGGACTTTAAAGACTGTAAGCAGTACAGTCTGTCTTATGAAAATGAAATAAAAAATTTCGATTTCTTTCTTTTGCAAATAAAAATTGTATGGTTACTTATGGAAGGTTCTATAAGCAATTATCTATATAATTCAGCTTTTGACTTTAAATACTGTGAGCAGCACAGTCTGTCTTATGAAAATGCGAAAATTTTGAAGCCTGAATTTAATTTACTTTTGGCTCGGCTTTTTTGAGATAAACAATAAAATCTTAACCTTTAAATCTGATATGAATTTTTTTTTTAAATTTCTATGCAAGTGAAGTGCAATAAAATATCAGTAAGTATTTCTTGAAAAACTTGTGAAAATACTTTGTAACCAGTATATTATTTCGATTTTCAGTTTTCTGGCACCATTTTCAAATTGAAAGTTGTTTCGAATGAAATTTCTGTTTTCTGTTGTCATTAGAAACGATTTTATTCATTTCTTAAGAACCTGCTTAATGCCAAATTAATACATTGGTCTTAATACTAATTTGCTCTTTTCTGGAAACATCAAGAAGCTATTATTTACTTCTAAGAACGCATGAGATAGATTTGATCAATTTCTTCTGACATCCGAAATTTTTAGAAACGGTGCTAATTTATTCGCATATATATATTGTTTGCGAGGATACGTTTGTAAAACTCAAAAAGAATAATAACAATATCCGAATTTCTCGTCTGTGCGTTGGCCCGGTCATCTGTCATGCAAATTTTTTAAAGAATGACTTAAGCTGTGTTTGTCAAATGTGATAAACATGTCTTTTGAAAACATCATATATTCATGATTGAATTTATTCCCGATCTGTGCAATATTTCATTAAGCTACACTAAATCTATGCGGTTTATCTCAAAATTTTTTCGGGTTATCAGATAAAATTCAGATATGCCGGATATACTTGGAAGGAAATGCCGATAAATCCACAAACGTCTGTAAAAGTCAAATTTTATAATTGGAAAGATATTAACAATTTTTATGTTTAAAAAAAAGAGCATTAAATTATAATTGTGGAGGCATTATGTGATCAAAACTGTAGAAGACTAATTTGTAGAAGAATAATCCAACCAAAATTTGATTCCATTGAAAAAAATGAATACATCTTCGAAGTGTTGGCAGGGAATTCGGAAGAACACCATTTGTAACTCCCAAAATTGATCGCTTGGGTCTGTCTGGTCTGGAGATGATATAGCGAAAGGAACTTCAGATTAGAAAACTTTGAAGATCACAGTTGAGACCAGCTGCTATTTCTGTTGTATCTTCCTCTGCTTCGTTGATCATTAAAGCATTAAAAGAACCTTCCTGTGTATCAAGCACAGTGGAAATATATATTTGGACGATGTGTTATCTTATGCAAGCCAAGGTCCATGTCAAGATCATTTGAGAGAACTTGGAAAGAAATTCTAATGACAGCTCAAAGTGTTGCGTGCACAGTTGATGGCAAAGCCGGCTACGATACAATTGATCATATAAATAATGGATCACTTGAAGTTTCATATGAATAACTATCTTGTGCAGTGGCTAGAAGAATTTTTCGCGTTTAATAATAATTATGGAAGAAGTCATGTAACTTAAGAAATTCAAAATTTATTGTTTTAGCCAGCATATGACGTTAAAATTGACGTGGTCGAAAATAAATCAGAGATACTACAAGCATACCTTTATGGTCGAAAAGTAGAGTTAATTGCCAAAGTTATTTAAAAAATTAATGGGAAATTGATTGTGAAAACACGAGCGAGCCAAAAAGGCATGATCTTATAAAATAACTAAAAAAAATCAGTGAAATTTCGTCATCGATATAAATGAATTCAAATGTAGGAATTAAAAAAATTTTTCAATTTTCAATTCGGTGTAAATAAGCGTGAGCGAAGAAAATTCAAGTAAAATATTTATAAACAACATGATTCATTTCATGAGCCGTAGCTAACTGTTACTGTTTTACTTGTTATCACTGGAATTGATATCTTCGATGTTTTGTTTTACGCTATTGGCGTAAGCTAACTGTTCCTTTTTTTGCTTGTTATCAGTAGAATTTATATCTTTGATGTTCTGATCTACGCTATTGGCTTAAGGTGACCGTTGCTTTTTTACTTGTTATCACTGGAATTGTTCTATCATTGTTACCTCACACACACATCCGCTTTACGATTCTTTGTTGCTCCGATAGCTATAATCCCGTTCAATTATAGTGAAATGCAGTTATCGTTAGTTTTTCAATTTCGAAATTAAATCTATTCCTACTGCATTCACCTTTCTTACAAACTGTCTTTTCTCATTTTTAATTTGTTAATTGTTTCTTATGCGTTCCCCAAAACGTAAACGTGTAAGGCATCTCATTAGCATGTAGATGCACTGCAAAAATCATTGCTAAAGTACAGCACAAAATGTCATTAAATCAATTTGAAATCATTATACACGTCGCCAATGAAATTTGGTCACACGTTTGTAATACCTGGAACCAGCGAAACGAGGACCTCTCAAAATATATACCGATATGATCAGCATCACCACAGAAATTGATTGAGCCCTGTCCGTCAGTCCGTATACAAAATATAGCCAGAACGGCTTAAGCTCGATCAACGAAATTGGGTACAAATATTCTTTGAAAAAATTTTAGATCTCCTTCTGAAATTGGTCATGATGCGAACATTTTATAAGGTACCTCTACTTCACCTATTTATACATAATTTTATAAAAATTACAGGCAGCCATTAGAATTGATATCCTTCTATGAATTTTTAAAAATACGCGGAAAATCAAAACATGTAACTGCATTACAAAAAAAATACATGATTGAGTAAAAATCAAACGTACCTCCAGTATACATATAAAGTCCCAAAATAAGCTCCATGCAGAATAGCCGATAATTATCACTTTAATTTAACGAAATTTCATTATGTACTGATCATGAATATCAATCAATCAATATGTGTATCAAAAAAAAGCCTGATTGCATGAAAATTAGAGGTACCTCCAATACACTTATGTGATCTCAATAGAGGTTTTAATGCTGAATTATGCACAATTATCTTTTCAATTCAACGAAAGTTCAGTATTGAGTGAATATGTGTCAATATGTGTCCCAGAAATCAGCTTAATTACATGAAAATTAGAGGTACCTCCAATGCACATATGTGATCTCAATAGAGGCTTTAATGCTGAATTATGCACAATTATGTTTTAATTGAAGGAAATTTCAGTATTGAGTAAATCTAAGTAAAATCAATGTGTGTACCAAATATGAACGGGATTACACGAAAATCAGAGGGTCCTCCAGTGCACCTTTATGGTCTCAAAGCGGCTTTAATGCTGAATTATGCACGGTTAATATTAAAATTAAACGAAATTGCAGTGTTGCGCGAACATAAATATAATAAATAGGTGAACTAAAAATGAGCTTGACTGGATGAAAATTAGAGGTACCTCCACCTATGTGATCTCAATAGCGGCTTTAATGCTGAATTATGCACGGTTATCATTAAAATTAAACGAAATTGCAGTGTTGCGCGAACATAAATATAATAAATAGGTGAACTAAAAATGAGCTTGACTGGATGAAAATTAGAGGTACCTCCACCTATGTGATCTCAATAGCGGCTTTAATGCTGAATTATGCACGGTTATCATTAAAATTNGAAGGAAATTGCAGTATTGGGTGAATCTGAGTATAATAAATGTGTGTGCAAAATTTGGGTGTGAATGCATGATAAGCAGACCACCTATATGGTCTCAGTAGAGACTTGACTACTTAATCATGCATAGTTTAAATTCAAATTTAATTAAATTTAATTAAATTCCAGTATTAAGTTAACAAATATTATTAATGTACGTACGATGAATTCATTGTATTCCGACGCCTATGGAAACCCCAAAAGGGTGTACAAAAAACGTGCCTTACTTAATGCAATTCATCCAAAGTAAGCTGATTTTTTTTTTCAAGGGTTTTATTTAATTATAATGCGACGCGTATTATACTTTCGGCCTATGCTGACTGTAATATTTTTTCTTGTTTTTTTATTTTTGGAAGTACAATCGTATGCTGTTTTGTAGTAAAGTGTCCAAATTTAATCAATTTTATATTAACATTGATAACTGTGAATAACTGATCGATAAAGAGCATGTCACAGAAGGCTGCTTAAAACGTACAAACCGTGTCTGGCTCTGCTTCTTAATAAAGAAATGGTACTTCCCTTCTTACGTTGGCTAGACTTATAAGCTTAGTTTTAAAAGATTGTTTATCATTAGCGGTGTTCTAATATGAAGAGCATAACATACTTGAAGTAATGTGTGGTGACGTACTCAGCACTGCGTCGTAGACGATGATATGAAGCAAAAAATGTCTTGAACTTAGGCGAAAGTATTTGCGCTAGTTGTACGCAACTGTATTTTCGTAATTTGTCAATTATGATTGGTTCAGTGCCCAGAGCATTTTATTATATCACGAAATTACCCAATTTATGTTAATTAATAAACAAGGCGAAAATCACTCAAGGCGATTAGAGAATTGATCTTTATCAAAATAAAAAAAATCTTACTCTTACGCAGAGAAAGTGCTGTTTAGGCAAGTTGCGAATTTGATAATTTAGACATAATTGACGCAGTATTAAGGCAGGAAATAAAGAGTGCTGCTTGTGTATTATGAATTGCAATTCAAAACACTCGGCTTGATGGACTTGCTATAAGTAATTAATTGCTCACAATATACGAATACAGCGATTATCGGTTGTTTCAAATGGTAAAATAAAAATACAAAATCAATAAAACGACTCAAGGCAGCAACATATTAATTATCACTTGTGCAACAAAAGAAGAAAAATAATGTATGCGCCGCTTGAAGCAATCATTAGGAAAATGCTTTTTAACGACTCTTGCGCTTGGCTGAGAAGTTCTCTTAAAATTGTGCTGCTAAACAATGTGTCATTATCACCTTAACGACGGCCGTCAGTGGAAACCGTTACACACTCATAAAAACGAAACGCTTTTGTTCTTTTATTTTTGCTGCTCTTCAATACAGATTTAAAATTTTCTTTTTATTTAATTTTTGCGTTTCAAGTGAATTGCAAAAAGGCCGCTCGTTTGCGTTTGCTTAGTCAACAAAATCAGAATTTGTTGTTCGCCGGCGAAAGCACCTGAGCATGCAGTTGTTATGCGATGCCACATGGGTGTATCAAATTTACCAAACATGCACAGGCACACAATCGCAACTTATGCATGTAACGCAGCGATTCATTCATACATTGTCATATTACTTACGTTTGCTGCCTATTCTGGACAAAGTGATGACGTGCGTGTTGCGCCTTTTTTAAATATAGCGATGCTGTTTTCCATATAAGTAACTTTTTTATGGCAACGTTCTAGTGTAAGTGCAATGATATCAATTACAGTTTGCGCAGCGTCTTGTGCTTTGCAAAACAAACGGCGAAATATACTAGGCGATTGTGGCATGGCATGGAAAATTAAATAAAACGTTTGAAAATTGTGAAAACCTAGAATTCACCATGTATGAGCTATTAGTGGCTGCCTGTCGTGTTGAGGCACTTACATGAAAGTGTGCGTTGCTTTGCAGTGCCGCATTGTTGTGCATGCAAGAATTGACAGTGCAAGTTCAATATATTCAGAGAACACCAAGTGAGCTTGCACGTTTACCAAAAAGTGTCTTTAATAATCTAGATAACAGCATGAGTATATATAATTACCTACAGAAGATATCAACCGTTCTAACGGTCAATCATCTTGATTTAACGTGAGAATGGAAAACTTTTGCTTTGCCATGGGCAATTTCATTAATAAACCCATACAAGTCGTTAATATTTTTGGAATTAATCCTTCCTCCAAGCTGGCTGCTAATATTTTAATAAATGGTTTTTTATTGCATAATCAATAATATCTTTCAGAAAAATTCATAATTTTGTCAATGTTTAAGAACAAAACTCGCAAGAAAAAATTTCTCCATGAAATTTATTCACTTGTTAATGACGTTAACGCCATATGTGATTGCGAGAACCTTTTTAGTAGACCTTTGAACTGGTAAACTTTAAGGGACTGCGCGTTTCTGCACAATAATGCGCCGCGTCTGCGTTCTTGCATATACTTCCGCATACAATTTTTAATTGAATAACTAGTGATATTAATGTCAAAAAAAAATTAAAATATTAAAAATAAAATATAATAAAAAATAGAAAAAAAAGCTGGATAGATTAAATTCGACAAGAATATCTGAACATTTTTCCCTTTTCAAGTTTTTGAATTTCATACCAAATCAATCAAAATCAAATCAAAATTCGCAGCCAGCGACATCTCGATTTTATTGACAACGAAAAATTGTTCTTGGAAACCTTGGAAACCATTCATTTTTGTCATTACATATCCATAATTAAACTAGAAATCATTATAGTTAATAAAATTTGTCTATTCTTGTATTGGGATCATTCCTCGTATATGTTGGCTATTAGCAAAAATTTGTCAATCTAATTAATATCAATCAATTTTATTTGCTTGAATTCCAATTGCACGTGTTTTTCGTTTTTAGACCTCTGACTTGGATGTTTATATTTTGTAATCTGCTCCGGAATGTAGTTTAATTTTCACAAAGAAATCTTTATGCGCAAGTATATTCCACAACCCTCGATGTTGGTAGTGCTTCCTTAAGCAAACATTCTTCATACTTAAGATGATTAAATTTAACAGAAAAATCCAGAATATGTTATTTAATAATATTGACTGAGGATACATTTGATTTAATTTCAGATATTCATAATCACATCGAGCTTTTCAGTATAGCAAGAAAATTACGGTAATTTAAGGTTTTACGATTGAACACAGTACATAGTTTTTATACATACGTTTGTATCACCCAGAACCAGCGTGCGAAGACCTATCAAAATGTATACGAATATAATCAGGCTCAGCACAGGAATTGATTTAGCCATGTCCGTATGTCCGTGTGTATCCAAACGAGAATGGCTTGAGCCAGATCAACGAATTAGTACACGTATTCTTTGAAAAAAGTTTAGATCCCCTTTTGAAGTTGCTCCAGATCCGCCCATTCTTTCAGGTACCTCTAGTAAACCTATTTATACACATATTTAGTCGAAATTACATTTCAACGAAATTAAGCGAAAAATCAAAACATGTGACCGTNTGCTCCAGATCCGCCCATTCTTTCAGGTACCTCTAGTAAACCTATTTATACACATATTTAGTCGAAATTACATTTCAACGAAATTAAGCGAAAAATCAAAACATGTGACCGTGTTCCAAAAATGTACATTATTTAATAAAAACCACTGGTACCCCCAGTACACCTGTAAAGTTCCAAAAGAGGCTTTATGCAAAATTTTCCACAGTAATCATTTGGATTTGACGAAATTTCAATATACAGCGAACATACATAAAATGAATGTGTCTACAGAAAATGGACTTGTTTTGGTGAAAATCAGTGGTACCACCAGTACATCTGTGTAGCCCCACCGGAGCCTTTAATGCTGAATTACACATATTATTTTTAAAGTTTAAGGAAAATTCATTAAAAACTGAACATAATTATAATCAATGTGTCTAGCAAAACATAGCCTGATTACATGTAAATTGGAGGAAAATCCAGTAGGCCTATATGGTCTCAATAGAGGTTTGAATGCTGAAACAAGCGCAGTTATCATTTGAATTCTACGAAAGTTCAGTATTGAGTGAAACTAAAAATAATAAATAGGTGTATCAAAAAAGCTTGATTGTATGCAAATTAGAGGTACCTTCAGTAGACCCATATGATCTCAATAGAGGCTTTACTGCTAAATTATTCACAGTTATCTTTTTAATGCAATGAAATTTCAGTAGTGAGTGAAAATCAATAAAATCAATTTGGCTGCCAAACATGGGATTGATTGCATGAAAATTAGTGGTACCTCCAGCATACCTATGTCTCAATAAAGGACTTAGTGCTGAACCCTGCATAGGTTACATTTAAAATTTACAAAATACCAGTATTAAGAGAACAATTAAAATAAATCTACGTACTCTTAATTCATTGAAGTTAAACACACATAGGTGTTCCACAAAAAGGCGTATAAAAAATTAATCTTTATTAATGAATCCATAGTTATTTAAGGTACTTTACCTCTCCAGATTTTATTAATTATCAAGCGACGTGTATTATACTGTCGATCTAAGCCGACTGTAAGCTTTTAACTTTTTTCTATTATATTTTTAAGGTGAAAACGGAATTTAATAACAGGATTCAAAAGTCTTAAACTAAATATTATGGTGTCTTTTTCAAAATTTATACGGGTTTCGGACATTCTAAAGTCGTGTTTATGCTGTTAAAATAATAACACATGATACCAGCTCATTTCGGATATATATAAATATTTCGAATATGCCATTTGGCATTAAACAGCTTACAAGTTGGTACCCGAAATTTGCGCAAGTGCAAATTGCTCAATCAAGACGCGAATACACTTTTAAAACATTAAGTCGCTTTTTTGTTAGTCGCACACCTTTTGTTAGTCTCACCCAACCATAAGTCTTGGTTTTTTTTTGCGAAGACTATTTTAACACTGCAAGTGTTAGACTACGGCACTTGCACATAAGTAAGATCATCATCTATCAAATTACTTAAGGGAACGAATTTTTTTATGTTTATCTAACCAATTTTATATTAGCACTTACAATTAAATGCGCTTTTCACGCTAATTGTGACAGATAAAATAAAAATAAAAAATAAAAAGAAACGTTTTCGAAACATATATACGAAAATTAGCGATGAAAGCTATGCAAATTGAATTGATTGAAAAAGTAAGACAAAACCTTGTGAAATCGAAAGGAAGAGTTTCCCGCCAGCATGCTGATTGAAACTATTGCCACAAGTTGCAGTCAAGTAGCACATAAGCAGACATGCCATATGTATGCATATACCTGTGCCAATTCAACTGTGCAAATATAGTTTTTCAGTTATCAGATGAATGAAAATTGCTTGCAAATTTTCGAAAGTGTAGCAAATGAAATTAGCGTTACATTTTCATCCAACTTTTCTTTGTAAATTTTTTATGTGTTTTTTTTTATTTTTAATTTATGTTTTTTATTTATAATTTTCATTT
>JXPQ01001264.1:79227-89633 GCA_001014675.1 Ephydra gracilis
TGTTTGTATTTGGACGAAGAAAGAGCGCATATTGCCGCAAACGCTCTATGTGCTAATTGCGGAGGTTCAACCCGTAATAATCTTCGGGATGATGGTGATGGCAGTAGTTCAACGACAAATTTTGAACAAACTTACGATAGACAAATTAATGCAAGTTTTATAAATTTTGTAATTCTCATAATAGCATTGATATAGAATTTTTAATAGGATTATCAATTTCGCACATCTCTAAATGATCAAACACTGCTATACGTACGTTCATTGGAGCGTCGTATTCAACAGTTGGAAGAAGAACGTGTTACCACAGCTACTCCTACAACTAATCATTTAACGCAGCAACAGCCACCAGAAACGCAACAGCAAAAACAGCAACAGCAGGTGCAGCAAAAAAAACAGCAACAAGAAGAAACTTTTCCTGAGCCATTATCGGGTAGACCAGAAGCTGTAGTCCGCGCTCTTCAAGTACTCGAAGTTCGCGAGCAGTTAGAGCGCGATAGACTTGGTAATTTATCAGGCAACATAGTTGAACAAATGGATGATGGTGAAAAAGCGTTAGTTCGAGAAATGTGTAATGTTGTTTGGAGAAAACTGGAAGGAAATCCAAACGGTCCTAGCCATTCGATTGAGCCTATTTAATTTATAAACACTAAATATAATTTTTAATATATTATAATATTGGATATACTACTTGAAATTACAAATTTCGTTCCAAACCCTAAGAATTATCTCTTACTTGCCAAGCATTTTGTTTAAAATTTTATTCAAAAGCTATTCAACACATAATGCGAAAGGTTTTATTTTGAACAAAATTAAATCTACTGTTTTCTTTATTGTTATTACTTAAAATTTTAATACTCGTATGTCTGGCCTTTGTAAAGTTATTATTATAATAAAGTAATGCCGTATTTTAGATATTTTGAAATAATTGTTTATTTTAAACTATTTCGGATGAGAAAATATGTGTGGCTTTTAATCAGAGTATTTTTCAATACAATGTTTGGCAAATTAAAAGAAAAATGAAAATTTGTTAAATATGAAATTTGAGGGTGGTATTTTCAAATTTCTATGGATGACAATAAGGATATAAAAGAATAAAGACAAAGATTGTTCTTCACTTTTTACGACATTCTCAAACATACCAAGTTCCAGATTGTACGTAAGGCATATATATATATATGACATCCATCGGAGGTAAATCCGTTTAATTAAAATCTTGCTGATCATAAATACCACACGATTTAAACACCCTATAAGTAATCCTATAACTAACCAAAACCTTTCACTATGTAAAATAATTAAAGCTTCCATTTCATAATATAAAATATCCATATTCAATTCAACAAATCAATCAACGAATAAACAGATCTTTAACGCAAGTCAAAGTAAATAGTACAAATCAAACATATAAAGATCGCTGCATCATACTAAGCATGTAGCTGACACGCATGTTATGGAAAGTATGTAGCAGCGAAAGAATGTACCAGCAAAAGAAAACAGCTTCTTTTGCCTATTTCACTTGCTATTGAGGCCAGCAGGTTGCTGCAATGTCAACGAAATATAGTTGAGCTGAACTGCAATGTATTTTAAGCTTAACAGTGAGCACGAAAACACGCTTTCCTACATTCGCAAGCGGTTGCGCTGTTTATTCTACTTCTGTCTGAAATAGCCCGAAATAAATTAAAAGAAAATGAAAAGAAATCTTGTCGGTCATCCGAATATAAACAGCTTGAAAATACAGAAAAGAACTCATATCAGATTCTACTGGATAAAAAATAATGTTTTTTTAACTGTTTGCAATATACTGCATGATTGCAATTTAAATAAGTTTGACAAAACTATAGTAAAACAGTGTACATTTTTTATTTTATTTGCTGTGTTGTCAAGATTTGTTTCACTTAATGTACAAGTGCGAGCTGCGCCCCGTCCGACTACAGACGATTTACAAAAAATTGAATTAAATTTCAATATGCCACAACTCGTACAATACGATATTTGGAGTTTTTCAAACGTTTCAGAAAAGAATAATTTTCCTGTTGAAGAGGCATTGATTACTACAAATCTGTTAGGTAAGGAATTAGGAAATTTATTAAATTCACACAATTTCCGTAAGCATTTTGAAAAAAGTTTGTACAGCCCGACACGTCCATATTATTTAGAAAACAGAAGGAGGAGCGAAATTGAAACTGCACAAAAAGATTTATCAGATCCAGTCCAATTAGGATATTCCAGCTCTACGGTTGAACGAAAGAGTAAAGGTGAGTAATTTTATTATATAACCACAAATACTTAAATAAATATCATTTCTTTTTTATAGTTATACATTTGTTCCCAGTTCCAGTTGATGGCGAGTGTTTAGCTGATGATGGTCGTCGTACAGGAAGTTGTTTAAATCCTTATGAATGCCGTGCAAAAGGTGGTAATGCTAAAGGGGAATGTGCCATGGGTTTCGGTGTTTGTTGCATTTGTATGTACATTTATTAAGATGTTAATACATATCCCACTATCACTAAATGATATTATTTTTCAGTTACCGTAACTTGCAATGAAACAATTAGCAATAACATAACATATATTATTTCCCCAAATTTTCCAAGTGTTATGCCCAGCAACTTTACATTATGCAAATTCAAACTAAAAATTATGAGTAGTGATATAAGTCAACTACGAGTAGATTTCTATCATTTCTCATTGGGTCAACCAAATCGAAGGACTGGTGTATGTGAAGGTGACGCATTTAATATATCAGGGGGTCCAGCAGGACAATTTTTGTTATGTGGTCAAAACAGTGGCCAGCATAGTGAGTTTGTATTAGAAATTTAGAAATAAAGTAGTCTCATAAATATCTTTATTACTATTGTTAAGTTTATTATGATATTACCGGTCGTGTTTTCCCTCGACAACAAACGCAGAATTTGCAAAATCAGCCTTTATATGGAGCTTTAAATCCATTAACTTATGAAAAACTCTACGGAAACTTAACGCAACATAGTCCAACAGATATTGAAATTACCATGCGATTTTCAAAAAGAGTTTTACCAATACGTTTGTGGGAGATTCGTGTCATACAAATTCCGTTTAGTCAAAGGGCACCAGCGGGCTGCCTTCAATATTACACAGGTATTGAAGGCATTATTCAGGTAACCCCAAAAAATAATGTATTTTTATTGATTATTATATTTGCATTTTGGGTATTAGACTTTTAATTTCGCTGAAAACGGTCGTCATTTGGCCAACCAACATTATAGAATATGCATGCGCCAAGAGATAGAAATGTGTTCAATTGTATATGAGCCATGTGATGAGCAATCTTTTAGAATTGGTCCAACAAGACCAATGACTTCCTTAATCAGCTCATCAAATTCTATTCAAGGAGCACCTGTCAACGATACTGCTGGTATCGTAATTTCTGACTCCGATGCTGTTGGAGAACCAGATTTAATGCCAACAAATGGTAACGATTTTGCAATTTATATAAAAGATAATTAAATTGAAATTTTTTTGGTTTAGCATCAATGTCTAATAACAGCATAGTGCCAATAAATTCTATTCAAAATAATGATTTTTCTACGTCTACGTCGGGAACAGATGAATCAATTAGTGAAATGTCCACTTCTACAACGACAACAAGTCAAATACAAACGACGACAAATACTNTTGAATCAATTAGCGAAATGTCCACTTCTACAACGACAACAAGTCAAATACAAACGACGACAAATACTACAACCAGTCAACAGTCAACAGAAACAATGAGCACAACGATGACATTGAGCAATACAGAAAGATCAACCACAACAACAGCTGCAGTATCAACGACTCCTCCAAGAGAGTCAGCACCAAGTAGAGCAACAACTCCAATTAATACTTCTACCACAAGTTCAGCAGTAACAACATCCACAACTACAGAACCCTTACTCGCAGATGATATCGAAGGTTCTGGTGGTGATATTGATACCGCTACACCTTCTGTACTTAGAGTAACACGGCGTCCACGACCAGTGAGCGGTGGATTTGATTTACTTGGATTTTTGAGAAGTGCATTTGATTTCACTAGGCATCGAGGAGGATTCAATCACCGGTCTTCAACCCGATATGCTAGAGAGGCACGACAATTTTATAGCAGTTGCACAGATAGAATAACAATGCCATGCATTATAGAAGACTTTATAGGGACAGGCTTTAATCCCTTACCAGGTTGTGAGCCAGTGCATTGCGGTTCACAATTTTGTTCAAATAGTATTTCGCCTTGTCGCATAGAATCTACGGTTACTCCTTTTTATATAGGTGTCCATTTTGGCAACGGCCAAGGTAAAGGAAGTGCGGAAGACAATATTGGTGTTTGCTTACGTTTTGAACAAATTCAATGTATATAGTAAATTAATTATGTTCTCTGATAGTTGTCATGCATCGAAAATATCTTTATTTAAATGTGTGAAAAGAATCAGAGAAAACTTATTTCCTTAAAATAAATTTGAACAGGCAATAAAATTAAATACATGCTAAACAATGTTTTAAAAGTAACCTAGAATATCAGTAAATATCATTAAAATACTAAAAAGATATAATGTTATTTTTATCGAAATACAAACAAAAAATTGTATCTAACAAACAAATCTTTGGGAGATTAGCATCTTATGAAAATATATGTTGGAGGTGCGCATAGAATGCACTAAGCGTAATAAAACTTTTTCTTAATACTTAAATAATTCAATTCAGAAAAAATAAATAAGATTCACAATTTTTTTAAAAAAATAGTCCTGTTGCGGTATAAACTTTGGGACAATTTTTCTCAGCTAGAATGCCGTAGGCGGCTTGTGTGCCAGTTCGAAGTGCTTCTTGACTAGAAACTTTATTCCAAACATGTATTAAATATGAATTAGTTGTCCTATTCAGAATTTCATTCAAATATCTATCATTAAAAAATTTTTGCCATTCACTGTATCGCACTTCGTAAAATGCATTACGACTAAATATTTGAAACGGTTCACAAAGTTTAGATCGAATCATATTTTGGATATCATTGGTATTACATCTATGTTTTAAAACACGCGTGATTACACCAGGACCATTATTCCCCCATTTTGAACCTTTGAAATTTGTTTTAAAGTCATATAAACAATCATTTGCTAACTGATGTCCAAAACCAGTATGTTCAAAGTTAATCACACCAGCTGCTACATGATTTTCTGATTCAACGCCGGCATAATTTGGTTGTAAATCTTCTATGGAACGTAACATTACAATATCCATATCCAAATATGTTCCACCCCACCGCCAAAGTGTGAGATATCGTAAAAAATCTGATACGTGTGATTGAACATAGCTTTAACAGAAATTTAAGAAATTTATTTATTGAAACGGTAAAGCATCATAACCTATTGGGGATACATACTCTGAATAAAAAAGCTCTCCATTCTGAAGCCAACTATAAATTGGAGTCCCAGCAGCATATGTCCAAAGATTTAAGTTCCTTAAATGGACATTTTTGTAGGATGTTATAGCATCAATTAAAGGCAATCTTGGTTCAGTTTCATTATCCCAGAAAGTTGGTGTTGCAAACAAAACGAAAACATCAAAGTTTGGATTATGAATGGCAGCAGATTCAATAGCACACGCTTGCCGTGGGTTTAATTGTATTCTTTTTTTAGAATAACCGTTCATTTTAGAATTTGCGTTGTTTATTGTCGAACATGTTGTTTCATGAAAAAAAATACTCTGTCCAGGGCTAGGTTTGACATCCGCAAGAACCACATCGTCTAACCTCCGTGGACTACTACTTTCATTGACTGCTTTTAAATTAGAATGTAATAACGGATCCATAAAACAATACCGCCAATCTTTTGCTACGAGCTGCCTGCTATTTTGTATAAACGCGCCTATTATGCACATTAACGCAAGACATATTAACATAATCCGTAAACGTGAATTGATTCTTTTTAGTCGTCCAATTATAAATCTTACACCCATTTTGTTTTCTTTAATTACTCTGTCAGGCCAAACTTAATATTATAATAGTAATTGTTTGGCTGAACTAAAAATATTTCAAAACACAACTTTCCAGTAATAAGGTAGAAATTGAACCTACAATTATTATCATTTTAATTAAGTTTACCTATTTCACGATACAAAATTTTGTTTATTAAAAAACAAGCTTGGTGGCTAACTTTCATCTTGGTAGCGTGCTGCCACCTTTTGCAAAAAGAAATCTGACGTGACCCTCAACTTTCGTTGAAGAACAAATAGTGAAGTGAACGCACATTTAGCACCATTGAAGTGGCGTCGCTCCTGCATTCCAAAAGCGCCTATATGATTAGAAATTCTTAGTGAACTGTGGGTTTCCAAAGTATTACCATAGGTTGTGTATAAGACATTTGTGTGTCGTTCCGGCGTTTCATTCTAAATAAAAATTATTATTTCTATGCATTCTAAGTGAAATTTCAATTTCTTGCTGGCAGCACTAAGTTAAATGATTCGTCCCAATTTGTTTCTTAGTGTATTATTGGAAGCATTGCAATAAATCTGGTAGTTGTTAATAACACTCGTAACACAAAAAGCCGCAAGGGCGTTAAGAATTTTGTTGTATAAAGCCTAATGCAAAACCATAAAACATTTCGAATAAGCAAAAAAACAAAAACATAGCTGACTACAAAAAATTGTTTAAGACTTCGTTTTCGGAGGAAATATTAAAAGTTTTTTAAAGTATACTTTTTGAGTACGTAGACAGGGGATAAAAAATTGAAAGGTTGGGAAGAATTGAGGTTATAAACGCTATACAAAGTTCCGCAGCAGATCGCCGCGAAATTGAAATGAATATATCACCAGCGTCTGGAACAGCTGCTCCACCACCGATCAGTGGTATAGGTTTTTCGCCTGCCATTGTACCACAATTCAATATTCCACCACCCGGATTCGGTGGGCCGCCGCCTGAGATAGCAGCTGCATTTGGTGGAATTCCAGCGAACACAGAATGGACTGAACATAAGGCTCCAGATGGAAGACCGTATTATTATAATAACACAACAAAACAAAGCTCATGGGAAAAACCCGAAGCACTTATGACCCCCGCAGAATTATTGCAGCATCAGTGTCCGTGGAAAGAATATCGATCAGATACTGGAAAAGTTTACTATCATAATGTTACCACAAAAGAATCACGTTGGGAAGCGCCCCAAGAATTTCTTGATATGCAAGCCAAAGTTAAAGCTGAGGAGTGAGTAAATTTAATGTTATGAAATGTTTGTGCAGAAGTTTAATTATATGAATTTACTTAGAGCTGCCGCGGCTGCAAAAGCAGTAGCGGCTATGACATCATCTAGTTTGGTTGGCATAGTGCCGCCAGCTGCTTTGGCTAACATTTTACCATCTTCATTACCCGTAGCCAAAATATCAACACCAGATGTCAGGTCACCTATGACCCCTGGTAGCGCTGAAAACTCTTCTTCGGCATTAGATCAAGCTATGGCGGCAACTTTAGCTTCTATTGAGATGCCACAAACAGTTCGAGATGAAAAAGAATGTAAGTATGTGTTAAAATATTTCAAATAGTTTTCAACAAATTAATTTTAAATAGATAAAAAGGAATCATCGGTCGAAGAAACTAAAATAATATTTAAAGACAAAAAGGAAGCAATTGAAGCTTTCAAAGAATTACTGAAAGAAAAAAATGTACCATCAAATGCCAATTGGGATCAGTGCGTTAAAATACTATCAAAAGATCCGCGTTACAATTTATTTAAAAATTTGAATGAAAAAAAGCAGACATTTAATGCGTATAAAACACAAAAGCTTAAAGATGAACGTGAGGAATCGAGGCTGCGTGCAAAGAAAGCAAAGGAAGATTTAGAGCAATTTTTGATGACTTCGGAAAAAATGAATTCCCAAATAAAGTATTACAAATGTGAAGAAATTTTTGCGAATAATAAAATATGGATGAGTGTACCAGAACAAGATCGCCGAGATATTTATGAAGATTGCATATTTAATTTAGCTAAACGTGAAAAGGAGGAAGCACGTATTTTAAAGAAAAGAAACATGAAAGTTCTTGGTGAACTACTTGAGTCAATGACAGCAATATCATATGCAACAACATGGTCTGAAGCCCAGGTTATGTTATTAGAAAATACTGCATTCAAAAATGACGTGAACTTACTCGGAATGGATAAGGAAGATGCTTTGATTGTCTTTGAAGAGCATATAAGGACCCTGGAAAAAGAAGAAGAAGAAGAGAGGGAACGTGATAAAAGAAGACAAAAGAGACAACAGCGTAAAAATCGTGATGCATTTCTTGTGCTCTTGGATTCCCTGCATGAAGAAGGAAAATTAACTTCTATGTCTTTATGGGTCGAACTGTATCCCATAATATCAGCAGATTTGCGTTTTTCAGCAATGCTAGGGCAATCTGGATCAACCCCTTTGGACTTATTCAAATTTTATGTGGAAGATTTAAAAGCACGTTTTCATGATGAGAAAAAAATTATTCGTGAAATTCTTAAAGAGAAAGCTTTCATTGTTAATGCAAATACCACCTTTGAAGAATTCGCAACAGTTGTGTGTGAAGATAAACGTTCTGCGCAACTTGACGCTGGTAATGTTAAACTTACATATAACTCGTTATTAGAAAAGGTAAGGAGATTTCTCTTTATTTAAGGTATATTATTATGGTTTTTATTTTATTTTGTTTTTTTTTTCTAAACGTCGGGATTTTTTTGAAATAGGCAGAAGCATTTGAAAAAGAACGTCTCAAAGAAGAATCAAAACGTCTGCGGAAAATGGAAAATGAAATTAAAGCAGAGTGGTTAGAAGCCAATGTATCACCACGAGAATCCTATGAAATTGCAAAAAAAGTAGTGGAACACTTGGAAGTGTTTTCTATATATGACCAAGAAGTTGGTGTAGTTAAAATATGGGAAGATTTTATAAAAGAAAGTGAAGATGCCTGTACACATCATCATTCAAGGTCACGAAAATCAAAAAAGAACAAGAAACATAAAAAACGAGCTCGATCAAGTTCTAAATCTGTAAGTTGTTTATATTATATTTGAAGGTTTTTATTAATACTATTGTGAATTATTTCAGGAACTTGAAAATGAACAATCTGAATACGAACGTGATAAACCAAAAAAGAAACGGTCGAGATCGAGATCAGTGGTATGATAAAAATAATTTCAATAGAGCCGTTAAATGATGTTTTTTTGTTTTCTTTTGCAGCATTCAGTGAGTTCAAGCATTAGTATAGATAGTGAAAAAATTTTGAAAAAGAAAAAAAAAAGGAAAAGCAAGAAGGCTTCGCGTGGCGTAAGTATGGTTTTTAGTTCATCATTGATTTGGACGTAACCGTTACTCATATTTATCTACAGTCATCTTGTGCATCTGACAACGTAACTCCGAATAGTTCTCCAGTACTCCGAAATGCAGATGAAGTTTTAAATGCTCTTATTTCCAGTAAGAAAAAGAAAAAAGACAAAAAAAGCAAAAAAGAAAAGGAATTAAGAAAACACCAACATAATCGTCACCGTTCCGCTACACCGGAAAGTCCTGGTAGTTTAATCTCTGATAATGGTCATGTATCTGGGACTAGTTCACACAATAGTGATGAAGTGGCACTGAGTGAAAGTGAACTAGAATCGAAACGAGCTGCTTTATTAGCTCAGTTAAATGAACAGTTAGAAGAATGACATGAATGTATGATATACACACCACCAACACCTGCTGCACTTATTGCGTATGCACAAACACCAGCATCCCCATCCCCCTCTCCTACACATATGGGGGCAGAGGATGGCCCTGGCTAGCCACTTAAAATCGGACATATGTTTTGACAACAACTGTAAAACTAATTAATCCTTTATTACAAGTTCAGGAATTATGTAAAATTTTTGCATTCTTAACATCATTATACATACATTAAGTGTAAGTAGTGGTAAAACTTATTTTTTTCTCTAAATATAAACCTTCAAGGATATAATAAGAAAAAGATAATTGAACTAAATATAAAATAGTTCGTTAGTAATAGGTGTAATTTATTTCTAAGTCTCTTGTTAAGGATTGTATTAGACTTTATCCATATACAGATAAATTTGTGTATATATGGAATTTGCATTGAAACTGTGTAATTGAATCTTGAAGTTAAAATACATATGTAACTTTTTTCAAGCAGTTTTGCAATTCTAGGTTTAAGTTAAAGAAATTCTTTTTTTGAAAAAAGAAGCACATCGAAATTAATAAATATTAAACACTCCAAAGTTGAGAAGTAATGAATATCAACATAGTCAGAATTCAAGCATGTTTTTATTTAATGCTTATACAGAAAGATACAAAAATATCCATTTGGAAATATAATGTATATTCTTATACTTAAAATTTGAATTCCTTATATTTTTTAGTCGTTTTTGTGGTTGTTTCGGCTT
>JXPQ01001264.1:92350-108617 GCA_001014675.1 Ephydra gracilis
AATAATTTCATATTATGTTAGCTATAGTTTGTTGAACAAAAGAAAAAGTTATATCCAATAAAAATGTTTAAATTCGATTTTCAATTAAGAGAGGATGTTAATGATGCGGCAGCATTTAAAGAGAAACATAGCGAAGAGAACTGGTAAATGTTCCAAGTTTGAAATTTATATTTTAATTTCTATAGAACTATAGAAATAGTGGCTTTTAAATATGTTCTATCAATTACTTTGCGTATAGTTGAACTATAGCAATGAAATTACCTACAAATAAACTGAATAAACAATACCCTTAACGTTAATTTTCTGTGCAGCACAAAAGAGATTGGTTCATTATTTTTCCAAGAAGCACATGAGATTTTCTGCACAACAGATGTTATAGATAACTTAGACATTGCAAGACTAAATGCAAAAGAACTAATTCTGGGGCACATCAAAATAATTCATTTAGTTGCTGGATATGTATTAGATAATATTAAAGACCATGAGACTCATTTGGATATAAGTAAAGCAGAAGAACAGCGCACCGATTTAATCTCAGGATTATATGAAGGTAAAGTTCGAATTTGTAGATTAACTTGTGTAAAGAATAGTTTATATCAATAGGCGGCGCAAAAATTTGGGAGTGTACTGATGATTTACTTAAGTTCCTTATTGATAGCATTCCATCAAAGAAATGGAGCGGGAAACTAGTGCTGGACTTAGGTTGTGGATCAGGTTTATTAGGAATATTTGCGAAAAAATATGGTGCCCTTGTCCATTTTCAGGATTATGTAAGTATTAAAAATTAAATATACTCCAATAATGTTTTTTGTTATTTATATGTCCATCAGAATGAAGATGTTTTAAGGAAAATTACTATTCCTAATGTTCTTCTAAATTTCGATCATCTTAATCTATCTAAAAATCATGATGAGTTCTTAAAGGAGATGACCAAAAATGTACATTTTTATTCTGGTGACTGGTCAAAATATACGATGCTTACAATGAATGAACGAAAATTCGATATAATACTTACTTCCGAAACTATTTATAATCCCCAAAATCATAAAAAATTACTTGAAACCTTCAGCCAACGCTTGGATCCAAAAGGAATTGTGCTATTAGCTGCGAAAACATATTATTTTGGAGTTGGCGGTGGGTTAAGGCAATTTGAAAAACTCATTGCAGATGACGGGCGCTTTGTTTCAAAAGTATTATGGTGTTCAGCTGAAGGTGTAAATCGTGAAATTATTGAAATAAAATTTAAATTACAAGAGTATTTATGTAGTCCATATAATTGATTGAATGGTGTAGAATTCATAAAATCATCCGCCCTGATGGGGTCAGCATTATTTTATGAACCCCCATAAAGACTCACATGACAAAAGTGAATATGACGACCACTATGTTGTGATTGTGGTCTGCAATAACATCCCTTGCTAAAGTAGCGAAGGATGACATCTGCTCATTGTGAATAATCAAGTATTCCAAATGCATTGATTTCATCAACAAAATGTAGTTATGGTCGAATGCGTGATTGTCAATCGTAATTAGAGAGATTTATTGTATTGAATTATTATTTAGGAAGGTATGTTGCTTTCGCTTATACAAATTCAAGGATTGTGGTAGCTCACGCCACTGTTGAAATTGGGAGTTAATTTGTTTGTCTCTTAATTTTTGAGATTGCATAATTGAAATCGATCTTTTTTTTTAGTATAAATCATTGTTTCTTGCCATTTTGAGAGATATATATACTAAACTCAAAGGACATTGAAATTTGAATAGTTTACTTGATTACTCTCTGCAATGTTTGGCATAAACATATGCAAAAGCAACATTCGATGTTTTTTTTTTTATACCAATAATTGTCGATAGCGCAGTAATTGTATGTAGTTATCATATCGTTGCTGCTTTCAGGTGAGCTTGCTCGTTTCGGATTTTTGTTCTTATTGAATTTTTATTGTTCATTAACAGAATTGTTGTATTATTCAAATTACACCATTTTTATGCTGCTCGGTAAATTATCAAATTGTGGAATTTCCTTGTTTAATACTCTATCCTTTTCTGCTATTGGTAAAATCAATGCATACACACACACAACAAATACCAAACCATGAAACAACTACGGCAATCAATATATACCCAGCTGAAAACTTTGAGAAAGTTTTTAAGGATAACATAGACCTTCATAATTCGGACACCTCACTTTGCTGCTGTGAATTCATTGATAGAGAACAAAAGAGATATCATTTATTGGGAGTTTGTTGCAATTGTAAAAATTTCGACAGAGTATTTACTGAGTGAGTAAATATTTCCTAAACAAAATATACTATTAAATTATAGTTTTATTACCTGTAGACCGATTGACGACAGAAGTTGGCAAAACATGTTGCTTACTTTTCAAGACCGTTTGCGCATACCCTGGAGCGGTGGTGCTAAACAAGTCTCCCCAATAAGTCTTATTCCAGTTGTTGTGCTTCCGTTGATATTAGCTATAGCCGCTATTAATATGTATATTGGTATTACTCTGTTTTGTACGAGTTCCGCCGCGATTATTTATATTTATTATGTAGTTAGCAAAGAAAATATTCGAACACGTTTTTTCAGTCTTTGGCTGCTAGCATCACTTGTTTACATGATACTAATATTTGAATATTCTCGTTTTCTATTGGAATTGCTACCAGAAGAAAATTGTGTTTTGTTATTTCTTGTGGCCGTTTCAACTTTTATGTTTTGGCGCACAAAAAAATGTGCGTCGATAAATCATGTTAATCAAAGTACTGTAGATGATGATAACTTGCCAGATATAACTGAAGCAACTTCGGCTGAAGAGGAAGCTGCACAAAAATCTTGTTTGTTGGAGCATGATATAGTGGGTATAGACCAGCCAAATATATGCTCAAGTTGTCATAAATATATGCCAGCAAGAACAGAACATTGCTTTGTGTGTGGCACTTGTATTAAACGAAGAGATCATCATAGTTATTGGCTTGATTGTTGCATAGGGGAGCACAATCATCGTTTTTATTTAGCCGGCTTATTACTTGGAGATATAGCGTTGCTTTTAGGTACTAATCTTACATTAACGGCTGTCTGTCATCCGTTTGTAGTTTTTCGCTTCTTTAACATTCCAGTCATGCTTCCAGATGATTGTACGGAAGTTTTTGATGAATATGAGTAAGTAGAATTTTTTTTAAAGTTTATTATGTATACTATTTTTGTTACCTTCTTCAGATTCGGACTAACGTTTGTTATATCAATATATGCTTTAGTTATATCAGCATATGTATCTGTGTCACTGATACGCCAAATATACTTAATATCCCGTGGTGTTACCCAAGAAGAATATCGTCGAGGTCAGAAAACCAATCGAAAAACAATTCTTAAGAATTGGGTAGAGTTCATAAGACATAAATTGTAGTTACCTTTGTGTTCTACGTAAAATTTGGAATGCGTCTATAAAAAAGAAGAATTCATGTGGTTATTTTGTGATGGAAGTAATACTTACGATAAAAATAAGAATTAAATTTATTAGAGTTAAAAGAAATGAATTACATACATGTATTATTGTATTAGTAATACAATTTTAATATATATAATTAAATTAAGTTGACGACAATCCAACAATTCTCAATAAATTTAATGGAAATCATCTCTATTAGGGGAATAGTCGGGTAAAAGTTCCCATATTTTTAATCGCCATTTTTGTCGACGTTCCTCAGTCTCTTTCTCTATTTGAAGAATTTGCGGTAAACGTTGCCAACATGTTAAAACTTTCCATTTTAGGTGCCTACAAATTTTATTCAAATTAACTTCTAAGAAAAACTAATTCAAAAATATTTTTTTAAATGATTTTTACCATTCATGATGGGCTGAAGCTTGCTGAATCTTTACATCATTCACCAGATGCATTTCATTTGAATATTTTTGCCAACTTCTAAATAATTTTTCAATTAATTTTAGTTCATACCAATCTTTAGATATTTTGAATTTGCAATTTTGGTCTTCCTTGTATTCTTTCCATGATTGTATAGCATTACGCTTTGATATTTGGGTGTAATATTGATTGGCTAATTGAATTTTACGCTCATATTCATCTCCAACAAAACAGCGCCAGGTTCTGAAATATATACGCTTGCACTGAAGGTTACAGAACACTTTCGATTTTTCTTGATTTTGATGCTTTCGGTTTACTAAGCGCTTAAAGGCCTCCATTCCAATTCTCCTTAATAGCATTACTCTGCAAAATTGTTGTGCTTTTTGTGCATTTTCAATGGCTCGTTGCCGATTACGTTCCTTTATTATTTTGGACATTTTTTCCTGGCGACGTTTTTCTTTTAAAATCTCGATTCGCATCCGCTTTGCTTCTTCATCTTCCATACGCTTAAGAGTTGAAAACATTATGACGATAAAAAATGTTATGAAAATGCTACTAACCTTAGCTTCATCCGCTGCTATCTTTTGAGCCTCGCGTTCCGCCTCTTGTTGTAGTCTTCTTTGTTTAGCTTGTTCATGTTTAATACTGCGTTCCAGTGCTCGAGCTTGCATATTTTGTAAAAATTTTGGTACACCCAATGCTGTGCCTGTTAATTTATTAAATTCTTCATCCGGATAATTACGTATACTCCCAATTAACTGCAGACACTTTACTTTTGCTTTCATTTTTGGATCACCATTTTTCATAACTTCTTTAAGCTCATTTTTGATGCCTTCTCTGGCTTCCTTAGCTTCTTCTGATAGCTTATGTAACTTAAGTTGCATGATTAAACGTTCCTGCCGTTCCAACTTAATTCTTTGAAATTCAATAATATCTTGTTGAGTTTTAATTCTGAAGAATTAATTTATGAAATACATTAGGCTTCAGATGCAAGATTGTATATTATGTAATATAACCTGAACTTACTTGTTTTTATACTTTTTAGATATTAAAGAATCAAATTTGCCTTTTATAAAATTTCTTTCTTCCAAATATTTCTCCCCATTCGCTGATTTCTCCTCTTGAGTTTTGCTTTTCATGTGTCGTCCTTTTTCCCTTCGAACTTTATCGAGGAAAGTATTTATTCGTTTCACTTGGTCTCCTTTACTTTTACAGTTATCCCGCTCAATTTTCTCCATTGTTGTAAAATGGATCCACATAAGAAAATATTTTCGTAAATATGTTGCGTTAGCTTGAGTTTTCACTCGAAATAATTGATCAATTATCTGATTTTGTTCACAATTTTCTGACGAGTCATCATCGGTACTTGCTTTTGAGGATGGGGAGTACAAAATATTTAATTTTTCCCCAATTGGATTAACTACTAATTCTAATCGTTTAATGGTAAGAAGTTGTCGTGACTTTTCTTGATCTGTTTCGTTTATACTTTCTGCTTTGTATGATTCTTTAATCCCACGAGGTTCCATTTGTTTAGCTAATGGCAAATCAATTAATTCATCAGCTGTATCGGATTTAATTGAACCGATTTTGTTAATTATGTTCCAATTTTCTGATTTATGCGTAAATCTTTGCTTTTCTGCCAAATTGTCACAGCATGGATTGCTAGACTGGGGCGTGTTCAATTTACCTGCACACTTGCTTGGAGTATTAAGATTTGAAATGTTTTCAAATAACAGAAATTTTACTTTGCATTCAGCCTGCATAGAATTACTTTTAATATTGGAGTAGTTTTTATTTAGATAAGAAAGACAATTATTTGTATTAGAATTAAAAGTCCTTTTCCTTTCTTCGTCGTGATGTTCGGACAATACTTTCATTTCGTCAGATCGAATTGTATCATTCTGTTCATTATTCACTAATAATAATTGAAGTTTAGTCATTTCTTGTACTTCATCAACGGCTGATTTAGGCTCGGAATAAAAGTCTTCAATTGTCTTTGTTGATGCTGACAAACTCTTGTCTAACTTAAGAATTTCTTTGTGAGATTTTGGAATTAATTTATGCCTATTATAATTTTTTTCTAACTCATTACGAAATTTCTGTAATTCATGTTTCATCAAATGCTCTTCTATTGAAGCATTGTGAGCAATACAATGCTTTATTTGATGTTGGGATACATTTTTCGTAGTTAAAGGCAATACTTTAGGTACCCTTTGGAACTAATTAAATAAAATATTCTTTTTATCTCCATATCACAAAAAACTGATGACTTACAAGTTGATGTCTCATATCCATTACCATAACGGGATTTAAATAACGCAGACGTTCTTCTTCATCTCCAATAAAAATACGTTCCTGATGCTTACCTATAAAATCCATTTCAATAAATCTCTTAATTACGTCTGTTTTCAGCCCATTTTGCACTTTATTCAAATTAGAATATCGTTTACGTATACGATCCCACCGAGTGTCCTTTTGTTTTCCGTTATATTTTTGTCGCTTAAGCATATTTAGACGAATTAAAGTATTTACAAACTAATTTGAAATCAGTGAATACTTTCCACCTTCTGTTTTCAATAACGAAGCAACAATGACGATTGTATAGTTGCTATGACAACTTCTCATGTGACGTTTTCTCTAGAAAAAATAATAGCTCCTACCCTTGGAAAAAAAAAAAAAAGGAAAACTATTAACTTCCCATTTGTATGATTTAGAAGAGTGAGAAAATAGTTTTTGAGCATGAATCTAAGTTTAAATAAAATAATTCTCTTGTTTTCCGATTTTATTACAATTATTATTAAATAAAATATATATGTTTATGTGCATAAAAATATCCAAGAAGCGTTTTTTATTTATTTTTTAATTAAAATTAGTTATCGAAATATCATATTCAAGACCTACACTAATTTTTCAGTGTCTATTCTTCTAGCAATAAGTTTCAAGCAGAAGCCAGATCTTTTTTTGCTTTAGATTTTTTATTGGATGTTTCTAGGTCAATTGGTGCCGGTTTAACAAATGGTATGTCTTCACGATATTTCTGGGGCATATATTTTTTTAAAGGCTCGGGTACCTTAATTCCAGTTTCAGTTTGATGTGTTTCTAATATAGCACAAATAACTCTTGTAGTTGCACACATTGTCGCATTTAACATATGAACATAATCAACTGCAGCATTCATCTTTTTCGTTTGTCCGTAACGTACTAAGAGACGCCTTGCCTGATAGTCTAGGCAATTCGAACATGACACGAGTTCACGAAATGCGTTACTTCCACAAAACCAAGCTTCTAAATCTAGTTTCTTAGATGCAGCATGGTTCAGTGCTCCCGACACAATATTGACAATTCGGTAAGGTATCCCCAACGACTGACAAAATTGCTCAGCATTACTAATCATTTCATCCATCATTTCCCAGGATTTATTATCATGTGGTGAAGTCAGTACAAATTGTTCAACCTTTTCAAATTGATGAACCCTGAATATTCCACGGGTATCCCGCCCGTGAGAACCAACCTCTTGTCTAAAGCATGTTGACAACCCAGCATACTTAATGGGAAGCGAGGCTTCAGGTAACCACTCATCCCGATGATAAGCAGCTATTGGTTGTTCCGATGTTGCAATCAAATATTTTTCATCTGTTCCAGTTTCTTCAGCTTTTTCGCTGCCTTTGCCGACAACTTTATAGAGTTCTTCATCAAACTGTGACAATTGTGCAACCTCTTGCATAACTTCCTTGCGCATAAAGAATGGTGTATATAACGGGATATAATTTTTTGCATAAAGCAAATGTAGAGAGTGCTGAATAAGTGCTTGCTCCAGAAAAACCGCCGGACCCGTTAAGAAATAGCCGCGACCGCCAGATACGACAGCTCCTTTTTCCGCATTCACGCCATCGATCATGACGATTAAATCAACATGCGAATATTTGCCTCTTGTTTCGCAATTTCCGTAAATACGTTCAACCTTGTTCTCATCTTCATCATTTGATATTGGAACAGAGTCATGCAAGTGATTACCAACTTCACGCAATGCCATATTACGCTTAACTTCTGCCTCCTGTAGCCGAATCTCATTTTCAGCCATGGCAATGTCTATCAGAACACGTACTTTTTTAATTTGACAAACTGTGAGCGGACGTAGAGTATCGGCTGTCAGTATCGTCAAATCCTCTTTAATAAAAGCGGGGACATCTTCATTCTCATCACCTTGTTGCTCTTTTTTCTTCATCTTTTCGCCAATTTCTTTGCTGCAAACATTTTTTGCTTTGTTAAGGTTATCAGCCTTATGTCGTCGTTGACGCCATTCATTATCCTCTCGAATTACAGTTTCAACCAAATCAACGTCTTTAAATCGATTTTTCTGATTTTTACGAATAATGTCTGGATTCCCGCCTTTGTCCAAGCGGAATAAATCTAGATCAAGCACCATTTTAAAATTATTATAAATTTACGGTGTACAATTCACCCACTTTAGTCAACTCTCTTCGCAGTGAATCACACAACGTGGCTTTTCAATGAAGGTGAATGTTTTCAGCTTCAGAAATCTTAGTGATGCCACATTTTATGAATACTAAAATAATCTGAATTTATTTTAATAAAATTTCCCAATACAGTAAGAATATTGAAAAATAACCTATTCAATTTCTTGGTGAATATATAAACAAAATACATACATTTTTAGTAAAATTTGCACAAGTGATTTTTGGTACACTAAACAAATTTAAAAACTTATTGTGAAGGTTAATTACATTCGTATGTGCAACCAGATCGCAAAATATAGCATGATTGAAACTTTCACAGATAGCATCTGCCCTTACAAATGATAACCATGAAATGGCACCACATGTACTTAAGGAAAAAAAATATATATATTTTCAGCAAAACTTATACTAATGATTTTTGCTACCTCATAAACATAAAATCTTTCTGGCAAATGTAATTACATTCTTATGATTAATCGTAAAATATAGCAAGATTAAGAGTTTCACAGACAAGTGCTGCGTTTGTAAATGACAACCATGAAATGGCATCACTTATTGCTATGTATTCTGTAGCACAGCTTTGTACGTGTGATGTATTACATGATTCTAGCAAGCATGCCAAAAAACTTCTTTTAGTGTTTTGTAAATGATTTTCNTAATGATTTTTGCTACCTCATAAACATAAAATCTTTCTGGCAAATGTAATTACATTCTTATGATTAATCGTAAAATATAGCAAGATTAAGAGTTTCACAGACAAGTGCTGCGTTTGTAAATGACAACCATGAAATGGCATCACTTATTGCTATGTATTCTGTAGCACAGCTTTGTACGTGTGATGTATTACATGATTCTAGCAAGCATGCCAAAAAACTTCTTTTAGTGTTTTGTAAATGATTTTCAGCATATATCAGTATCACAAAAATAATATAGTTTTAATTTGAACATTACGGACTTATGGTTTCATTTAATCATTTACAATTCACATATTATACATTAATATACGGCTCCCTCATTTTTGACTTTCAGTTTGACATATGGTGAAATACATTTGTTTGGTGTCAAATTAGAATACTTGTCGTTTTTGATTAATCGTATTTGGATACGTAATTTGAGTCACGTTTATCAATATTCTACGATTTTATAAAAATTATAGTATTCGTTGTTCATTGTGACAACATTTGTTTTGAAACAAATTGCTATAATAATATGAGCATAATAGAATTTGAAGTAGAAGAAATTAAAAAATTGTGTGAAAATGTTATACCAAATTCCAAAATAATTGTCTGTTCTGCTTCACATCCAGCCCTAGTGCGGGTTAATATCACTGTAATATCAAAGAATTCTAATCAAAAGGAAGACGTACACACTAATCGGCAGTTAACAACTTGTCTTCGCTTCCCTGAGAATTATCCTCAAGAACACATACTAGTAGAACTTAAGAGCCGCACACTTAATGCGAAGTTCTTGAACGGATTAACTGAGCTTTGTGAAACACAAGCGAAAGGTATTTTGGGAAAACCTCAGGGTTTACATGTTTTACGGTTTTTACAACAATATTTACAAGAAAATCCTCTTTGTGTATGCATTGATGAAATACAAAATTTAAAACGAGAATTGGGAAGTGATGCTGCAGCGGAACAATTGAAATTGAAACAACGTAGTTCGTCAATAATATTTACAGCAAAAGGAGGTGCTTATTACTACCGTGTTAAAGCCGTTATTCCAGATGACTACCCTCGTAGTTGCGTTCAATTGCACGAAGGTGAAACCAATTTACCTGTTCTATTACTGCGATACTTGAACGGACAATCACGTGAAATAGCACGTCAGTGCGTTGAACCGCCATTAACTAAAAGTAAAACAGGAAAATCAATTACTTTTGAACCTAAACCCAGTTTATTTCGAAGTTTGAAGTTTTGCCTTGAAGCAACACGAGATTTTTACCGAGAGTTATGCCCAATTTGTGAAAAAACTGCTTTGCCGGCCAATCCTGGTAATCTTGTGCTAGATGACACAAAGGACGAATATGTTGAGAGAGTATATTGTGGCCATCTCTATCATCAAGGCTGCCTGAAAAAGTATATGGCTGAACCTCCATTTCCTAAAGATGGTAAAGTTTGCCCTGCAAAATGCAGTCATGAACGATCTGATTCTAGATCGTATTGTGGTAGTGGACCTTTGAACAAAATTGAAAGAGTACCCGGACAAGGAAATTCCAAATGTGGCATACGTTTGGCCCATGATCGATGGGTCATAAATGTGAAATTAGCGGAATCTCGTTGGGCTCAGAAACAGGCTCGTGAACGTGAATTACAAGAAGTTATGGATTTTCTGAAATGACTTGTAACAAGGACTTATAAAGCAGTACCGTTACAAATATATAAAATAAGCTTGAAATGATGATTTTTTAATAATGCTTTTAACGTATTTTTCTTTGGCGTAAACATATGAATGACTATAATTTTGTATTTTAACAAATACCCTCTCAATTTCATCTGATGTGAGGTTTATGATAGGATCATCTGTAATTAAAGCTGATATAATTTAAATGAATAATCATTATTGATTTTTTTTAAATATGTACCTACCTTTTGGGAATCCTACAAATAAGAACATGTATCCAAAAGAATTTTACGCAAATTTCTTTCATCGTATCTTCGTGATTACTTTTGATAAAATTTCCATCAATTATATGAAGATGAAACTGCGAGCAACAAATAAAATTTCTTAAAAGTCCGTCACAATTTCATCTGCTTCGTGTCGTCTAATGGGATCGCCTTTGATTAAAGCTGATATCATACTACAATTGAAATTAATTTTAAGCATATTTATATTTTTTTTTTCGTTTTGTAACCCACCAATATAAAGCTACAAAAAACATGATAAAGTAGTAGCCTAAATAAATCATACAATTTCTTAGATGAACTCTCATTAAACCACGACTATGAATATCGACGGGATCATAAACACCTAGACTATAGCGCGGCTGCTTGTATATTTCGAAGCCAAGCCATGCAACCATTGGTAAATTCAACAAAAGCATTACCCAATGGCCACCAAGCAATAAAAAAATGCACAGAATTACATGAATTCCGAACTTGGGTATAACCCAAAAGTTTAGTTTTGCACAACACTCTTGTGCATTTATATAGTCGGATTCCAAATCAGCTAAAACTAGAATCTGAAACACATGATTAAAAAATTCACAATTCATGTTATATATGGTTATATCGATACTCACATAGTAAATTAATAATAACAGCACCGTTCCATAAATTAGCAACGTTAGTGCGAACATTACTGTTTCTGGAAGCATATTACCATTTGGTCTTTATAAGTTTTTGTATATGCTTAGTTAATACAGTTATCATTTAAATTTTTAATTTAATGTAATAAGGCTATATTCCGGCACTATTTTTCTACTTGGGCTGTAAAATACCTCCAAATAATTATCATTTATTTCATTTTCCTTCGTATTTCTTACAAAAGTAATCAATGCGGAAAACGTCGATAATGCAGTGTCAATCTGGCATTCACATTAAAGCATTATATAAATAAAATTGTTATATATTGCAGATATGATTATGTAATGCAGTATTTTACATTTAGTTTTTAAATGGACTCTATAGGAATGACATTAATAAGTTTAGTAACGGAAATGAAAAACGGTGAGCGAAGCAGAAACTGTATAATAGGAAGACGTGCAGGAACNNNNAGAAACTGAATAATAGGAAGACGTGCAGGAACGCAACAACCCAGAATCGGTCCCCATCGATGTGATGACACGATTGCTAACCTTGGGAAATGTGTTGCTGGACACATACAAATTTATTATCATCGCAAGAACTTGTTGATGTGAATATGCATCATTTTTGTTGATTTTGAGCATGCAACATTTTCTTTTGCTTTACGCTGCTCAAAATTCACATTGCTAAGAGTCAAATAGCATATTTGTTTTTAAATGTTCAGGCAAGGTAATTTGATAGAATTTTAATTATAAATATAATAAATCTGAAATATTTTATAAAATGTGATTTTTAATGCCTCATTTCAGTTGAACCAACGATCATTGGTATTCGTTAATTTGATTCAATTCTTGAGGACGAAATAAATCTAAATTCCCAAATTTAATTCACTTCTATTTATATAAAATTAATGCAAATTCCGCACTAATTTTAATATTTTAGATTATCTGTTAAAGATTTAAATCACAAACGGTACAATAGGAAGCACTCCAAAAACCGTTTTACTGCTTTTGGTTAAAATTGTTGTCAGGAAATAGAAAATGCTGTATCGTTTTTGCTTCCTTTTGTACTGTTTTTGCTTCTTAACGTTTTTAATTCACATCAATTGGAGGCACTATTTGTGTTTTTAATTTTTGAAATGGTACATATAATATAGTGATAGTCGGGACTGGGTGGCGGTATATGAAAAGATCTTTTTAAAGGCTGCATTTGAATATAATATTTGTTGGTGCATAATTTTGCACAATTTTGTGCAGAAGTTTTAAAACTTAAAAAAGATCATTATTTTCTGGTTATCAATTTGTTTCTTTGTTATTCCAAGAATTAATATTATTTACTACCATGCATTTTTAATTATGTCAATTTTCAAGTTCAGTGTTAATCCACGAATGGCTACGGAGTATTGCTGACGGACTGAAAATATAAAATTCCAAATCAGCTGTTTACTTCAACCATTGATATATATCCACCTCAACTACGTAATAAGCTATATGGTTTATAGCTTTGACCTTATGACTCATTTACTCTTAATTCATTGTGGTAAACGAACATGTCACTAAACCCTATACACCTTTTAATCAGTATGAAGTTTTAGACTTTTACGTAGCGAAAATGTGTAGTACTCAGGTAATAAACATATTAAGAGAGTTATGCCCGATAATTGGCTTCTTAGGAATTTACTTTTTAATAACTTGTGGCCCTGTGCAATAGAATAAGAACATTTATATGATGTAAAATCAATTCCGGCATTTTGATCAAATCCCAAACTAATTCTAAAATATGCAAAGAGAAAGGTATTTCATTGGTGTATGCGAAATAGCTTTTTCTGGATAGATCGATGATTCGATCTTTTTTTATTATAAAGAAAAAAATTATAATTTAGCGATTTAGGGAATGAAAGTAATATAACTCATAACCTCATTAAATATTGCTCTGTTCTTATTAAATATTGCTATTTTTATTTATACTCTAGTTTATGCTCTTATTTATACTATATTGTACATAAAATCTGTAAAACAATTTTGGGAAAATTAATATCTTACCAATTTTAATATCAAGAAATGAGATGAAGAATTATGAGAATGATAAATATAGGTAAAGAGTTAAAATAAAAAGCAATATAAGTGTAAAATATTATTTAGCATGGACGGTGGTTAAATGACATAAGAGGAATCCTTAAAATTATTTTAGAATATAATTTTACAAAGAAAAGGCACATTTTTTTAAAATCCGTTGGTAAAATTATTGTCGACATCACAGTAAATCCTAAAAATTATAACATTTGCACAAATGCCATGCTCAACAAAGACCCAATCGCGAGTCCACAACTTAATAACGCCACCATAATTGAGGAAGCCATTTCCTTTTCATGGCGTTTTACTGACCTATAATTTAATACCAATATAACAACTTAAAAAATCTATTTCAAAGATATAAACTTGCCTGGGAGCCATGATTAATGTAATATTGGCTAAGTAGCCATTTGATACAGCAAATGTTGCTATCATCGAAATAAAGGCAATATCTGATTGAACAATTGTTGGTAAAAAGTTATGTACATCCGAATTTCCACAAAGGAAAAATGGTACATAACATATTCGTACAACAGCCAGTAGCAGTACCGTGTGTGGATTATCGTGAGTCTGAAAAAAAATCATATATACTGGAAAATTTACAAAAATCTTAAAATAATAATAAACCTTTTTGCAAATACCAGCTAAAACCCGACCAGCATAATCACCGACATTGAAGAGTAAATAATTTACTACCGGCAAAAAATAAGTGTCTATAAATAATTATTACGTAAGAAATAAAAATTTCATTATTGTAAACATTTAATTTATTACAATAATATCGAAAACTTACCATTCCAAGCATTGCCATTTCCCATATACTCAGATTTAATAAGTATTGTCACAGCAGGGTAGACAGATAATGTTGTGGCAAAAATGAGGAATATTGATACTGCTTCCACGTAAATGTTGCTAAAAACGTCTCGGATGTTCGGTTCTAAGTTAATGCCATCATCTAAAGTACGTTCATGTGATGTTGTGCCACTAAAAATACTCATTTTATCGCCATTAATATAATAATGGAAAAATTCTTGTTTGGACATAATAATGTAACAAATAATAGAAAGCAAGATTAGTATGCTGCCAATGTTGAAAAACACAAATGCTGTTGTATGTGGCGTTGCCCCACATGCTAATACTGCAAGGAACGTTAAGGCGGTAAATACGCCTCCCAATGCTTGGCCACTTACAAGAGCTGTTATATAATTTGATGGAAAAAGTCCAGCAATACCAAAAACTGTTCCTGACATTGTAGCCGAACAGACTGTAAAGAAATTTTACTTATTTAGTAAATAAAGATTCTCTGTATTTGAAAATGACTTTATTTCACTTACTATTCATAATTACAACTGTGAAGAGTGTTATTAAAAAAAATTGCTCTTGCCATTGATCAGTGTTGATTTCAACGAATATTGTTGTTATAATAAATATAATGAGTATTATTATTAAAGTTGTCAACATTTTGAGTTTAAGCGGCACCCGTTGGCCATAAATTGCATTTAATACCAAGAATGTGGTGCCTGATATAGATGCAGTTAATGTTAAATCGCAAGTAAAACTTTTTTGTAATGGCGTTAGATTGTCATTTTTTTCGGATATGGTTTCATTTAATGTTGTATTACGGAATTTGTACATCCAGTACTGAAAGGAAGAGAAAATAAAATATTTTTCATTCATTATTTCTTATTCATAATGATTTAAAATGATGTTTATATAATAAATATATTTAAATGCATCAAAAATCCCTATGATTGATGAGTACAAATTTTGAGCACTTCAAATGATTTGCATTCTTATATAAATCATATAAAGGCTATATTAAAGTTCCAAGATCTTTAACAATTAGGTTTAGGCATAAGGATATATATTATGCACCTGTCATGAAACAAATTTTTTTTTTAAGGTGGCTCTGAGATTTGTGAAATTTTGATTAAAATAAAAATTTGAGTGCCGAAAGTTTGCTATTTACAGAATGGATCCGACTCTAAAACGTATTACGATGGTTAAAGAGTACAATATATTAATACGATTTTGCATAATATTTCTTCTGCCACTTGTTATCATGACAGGGGGCAGGACTACAATTTTAATGTCGCTATATCGAGTTAAATTGCCATTTTTAATGGAAATTCACATTGATAAAGATAAAATAATAACGCTGAATGGACAAAATTTATTGAAAGCCGTAATTGGAGTAATATTTTTTGCTTCTGTGTTTATGTTTTGGTTTTACAGAACTCGCAATCAGTATTTAAAATTTCAAAGACGTTCATTCGCCAGAGAACAATGGAAGCAGGCAATTATATTGAAAAAAATAAGAGAAACATTAATGAAAGATGTCATTGAATATTTAATAACTGGTACTGAGGAGAGAGAAGGCAAATTATCAGGCAATCACAGAGATATACGATCTGTACCAGATAGCGAATGTTATAGCAGTTCGAGTGGGTTAACAACAATTTATGAATGTTCAAATGAAAATGAGTATGAACAGTTAAGTTCTGAAATAAATATGCCTAAAAATACCAATTTTGAAAATCAAGAATGTATTTCTAAAATTTTTGAAAGAAAGTTTATCAGTAATCAAAATGTCGAAGAAAATTTGGCAAATTT
>JXPQ01001271.1:1354-13663 GCA_001014675.1 Ephydra gracilis
AAAATATACCTAACCAACTGGAGTTAGCAGGATCACATATTGCAATATCGCGTTAAGAATGCAATTTTCAAAGTAATCGCGGATGAAGAAGCTGGTTACGATAACATAAGTGTTAACGTACTCATATGCCTGACAAAAAAATTTATATTTAATTAATTATTAATTCTACACTGACAGTGTAGCATTTCCTTCACATGGACTCTTAACAAGTTTATAAATGTTAAAAATATTTTACCTTGACTTCAATTTAAATTTTAGAGAAAAAATGCCACACAAACAATTGTGAAAGAGGCGAACTTGAACACAAACACGTTTGGCTTGCTCGTATCAGAGACAAACTTGAACACAAAAATGTGTGTCCTGCGATTTTTACATTCAGAACCCATTTGATCAAGTTTTGCATCAAGGTTTGAATTCAACAGTATATGCCAGCGCCAGCGTCTTTCCTCTTTGGTATTATTTATAAAGACCAGATACGCTTCGTTTTAATGATACGCTTCTATCAATGCTGATGACACTTCTTTTATTACATATGATGGAAATGAATGACATACATATAGTTGAATGCGATAGAAAAACCTCAAAACAAAAAGAAAACACTTAAAACAGAAAAATCAGCACACTTTCATAACACATGAAAAGACCAGATATATCGAATTAAAAAACTGCATAATGCCGATATTCCAGAAGCCTGCTCCGTCAAATATTTCTATACAGATTAAAGGAAAGTCTAGTAATCAAAAAACCATTCATTAATATAAAAAACAATATTAATAGTAGTTTGGATGTTGGAATTGAGTTTGGAGGAAGAAGAGTTCAATTTAAAACAAACCAATTATAAACTAGTTCGCCACGGTTCGTATCAAATTTCATACTTCACAATTACCTTCTTGTACTAATTCTTAAAAAAGTAATCAATGCATTCAGAAAAAATTGTCTTATACGCCTACACAATCATATATATGCACTGTCTTCGAGATCAAGTGCAGAGAATTTCAAGGCTAAATCGGAAAAGTATACTGAGTATTTAATTCAGATTTGAGCTTTACACTTAAAATCTTTCTTATTTCGTTTATTCACATTTTTTCTTATGCATATCTTTAAATTACTATTTTGATTTAATACCATCTTACACGTCTTGCGTACAGTACACCTATTTGGTCTCAATAAAGACTTTAGTGTTGAATTATGCTCAATTGTCTCTTAATTTTAACGAAATTACGGTATTGAGTGAAAATGAATGTAATCAATGTGCGCACTTAATGTGTACGTGATTGCACGAAAAATAAAGATTATATCTGTTATTCACTAAATTTATTTTATTCCAAAGAACAGTCTAAATAAAATTAATTTAAATTTACTAAATATTTTTATGGAAATGGAATGCAAACAAAATTATGCAAAGAAAATTATGAATTGGGTCATTCGGCACTTAAATAGTAGACTGTATGTTATTATTAGTAGAGCACTGTTTCCTTGAAATAATCATCGAATTTGCCTTAGTTAAATTATACTTGCACTTTAAGGAATAAATGTAACAAAGTATTCAATATTATTTGAACTAACAATTTAATTGAAAGTATTCTTAATGAAATACATATATATTTTGTTTTAATTTAACATTTTTTCATGTTATGTGGTTTCTCGTTACTACTTGAGTCACCTACTAACAGAAAAGTTTGTCCAGGTTCTCGTATTTCCGAATTTTTTTGGAGTCGATAATGTCCTACTGCTTCCTTTATACGCCTGAACTCCACGCAAAATGCCTCTATTTCAATAAAGAAGTTGAAAGAGGTTCTTCAAAATAAGATGTGCTCTAGATGATGAAAGGTTTTGTCCATGTACTTAAGATAATTTTAGAATATTATATACTAGATTATATTCTAGGATTTCATTTATGTTTTTCTATTTAATTAATTAATGTTTTAGTTATATACGCCTTTGGTGATTGATGTTTGTGCTAATTAATTTGCGTTATCTTGCTTATTTGGGATGTTTGGGTGTTTGTTGTTGCTCGGTTCTATATTTTGTTTTGTTTTTGATTTTGGCGCTATTTCGTTGCTGTTTCATTGTTCTAAAGTTTTTTAAATCATATTTTCTGGGTATATATACATAAACGTTTTGCTTGGATTATTGTCATTTAAATGTACTTTTCTTTAAGCTTATAAATTTTGCTTTATAAACTTTTAGTGTAAATGTGCAAATCATTGTCCCAAAATGGAGCACTTTCAAAACACGACTAGTCATTTCAAATTGAATTGGTTCTATTTTTGTTTTATTTTTGATTTTGGCGCTATTTTTAAATCGAATATCCTGGGTTTACATACACTGATTTTCATAAGCGTTTTGCTTGGATTTATAGTCATTTAAATATACTTTTTTTTAAAGCTTATGAGTTTTGTTTTATAAAGTTTTAGTGTAAATGTGCAAATCATTGTCACAAAATGGACCACTTTCAAAACACGACTAGTTATTTCAAGTTGAATTATAACGGAAAAAGATATAAATATATTTAACAATACACACAACAAAATCAACTTAAAATAATATATTGAAATCAAAAATAAGAATAAATCAAGTATAAAGGTTACAGTCGGCTTCGGGCGACAGTTTAGTATAGTACGTGGAATTATTATATTTGTTCATTTAATGCTGAAATTATATAAAATTTGAATGTTACCTATGCCTGATTTAGCACTAAAACTTTATTAAGACAACAAAGGTGCTTTGGAGATACCCCTAATTTTCATTAAATCAATACCACGTTTCGTAGTCACATTGATTATATTCATTTTCACTCAATACTGAAATTTAATTGAATTCAAAATATATTTGTGCAAAATTGAGTATTAAAGTCTCTATTGAGAACCAGCGTCCGGAGATCAAAATACATACNCTTTATTAAGACAACAAAGGTGCTTTGGAGATACCCCTAATTTTCATTAAATCAATACCACGTTTCGTAGTCACATTGATTATATTCATTTTCACTCAATACTGAAATTTAATTGAATTCAAAATATATTTGTGCATAATTGAGTATTAAAGTCTCTATTGAGAACCAGCGTCCGGAGATCAAAATACATACCGGTATGATCAGCATCACAACAAGGCATAAGTTACATAACAAAATTTGGTACACATGTTCTTTGCAAAAAACGAGATCTCCTTTTGAAATTTGCTAATACCCGACTACTATTTCATTTACCTCTAGTATACCTAATTAAAACCATATTTATTAAAAAAACAAGTGTAAGCCAACTGCGGCTTTTACAATTATATTTTACAAAGTTTCAAAATTAAGCGAGTTATTTAAACATTTAACCGTGTTCCATAAATGAACATGATTGNAACAAGGCATAAGTTACATAACAAAATTTGGTACACATGTTCTTTGCAAAAAACGAGATCTCCTTTTGAAATTTGCTAATACCCGACTACTATTTCATTTACCTCTAGTATACCTAATTAAAACCATATTTATTAAAAAAACAAGTGTAAGCCAACTGCGGCTTTTACAATTATATTTTACAAAGTTTCAAAATTAAGCGAGTTATTTAAACATTTAACCGTGTTCCATAAATGAACATGATTGAATAAAAATCAGACGTACCTCCAGTACACCTATAAGTTCCAAAAAAAGGCTTTATGCTGAATTATCGACAATTATCACATTAACTTAACGCAACTTCAGTATATACTGAACATAAATATAATCAATTTGTGTATCAAAAAAAGACTCGATTGCAATAGAATTAGAGGCATCTACAATTCACCTTTGTGGTCTCAATAGAATATTGAATGAAAACGAAAACAATCAATGTACGTACAAAATTTGGGCGCGATTGCATAAAAATCATGGGGTCCTCCAGTTCACCGTTGAGGGCTCAGTATACGCTTGAGTGCTTAGTTATTCAGAGGTTACATTCAAATTTTATTAAATTCTGGCATTTATTTAATTACCAAGCGAAGTGTATTATACTGTCGGCTTTTGCCGATTGTAAACTTTTTATTTTCTTTTTATTTCTAATTGCGATGATTCGGCCTTCCCTTAACCTGTTTACAACGAGTAGAAATATTTGAAACGCCATGCTTGCAAGAGCTACACTGTTCGATGACGTTTATAGATAAAGGGAAACACACAACAGGTAAAAGTTAGAAAGTGGTAGATACCACTAAGCGGTCCCTTAACCAATATGATCAGCATCACCACGTGCGTTCGTATAAAAAAAGTATGGCTTAACCTAGATCAACATTTCGGTACACATATTTTTTTTTTCCTATTGGTCAAGATCTGACCATTATGTACCTCCAGTATACCTATTTGTACTCATATATATTAAAATTACGAGCTTAAGCCAACTGCAGCCATTATAATTGTTATTTTTTTTTATTGAATTAATGACAGACATACCGGCAATTATCACTTGAAATAGACGAAATTTCCTTATATACTGAATATAAAAATAATCAACGTGTGTATCAAAAATTAGCTTGATTGGATGAAAATTAGGGGTTCCTCCAGAGTACATATGTGGTCTCAATAGAGGTTTTACTTCTAAATCATGCAAAGACTACTTTCAAATTTTATTAAATTCCAGTATTGCTAAGATATATGATAAATGTACGTACATCCACAATAATGGAGTACAAACAATTTGTTTTAATTAATGATATTATTCCAGAGTAATATATGGTACAGTACTTTCCCGGTTTTTATTTCATTATAAATCGACGTGTAACCTTTTAACTTGTTGTTCTCCTATGCAGTTATTTAAGTCAGTATTTTGATTTAAAATCTTACAAGTCTTCTGTATTTCTTGTAGAGAATTTAAGAAACAGTCAAAGTAAATTCATTAGAATTTTCTAGAAGTTTTTATTTAAATGGAATGCAAATAAAATAATGCAACGAAAATTATATAATTACTTATAATGTTTTTAAAATTTTAGGTTTTCATAACTGGTACCTGACTGTATAAACAAAAAGCCAATCGAATAGGAATTGCTTAAAATTGAATAAATTCTGATCACTTAAGAACTTTAGCTTTATTAAAAAGTATTTCTGGGCTTAATGTCGTAAATGCTAGGGTGATATTGTATTTGCATCCATGTTAAAGAACCTATGAATGAAGATTCGATTATCTGGTCACGCAGAAGGTGAAGTAATCGATGGATTTAGTTTCTGGTGCTTTCGCTAACAACAATTGGACTCTTGGGAAGTTCCTATGATTCTGAATAATATCAATAAATTAAATTCTCCTCAGTTGTCTCTCAAAAATGATATTGTTCAGACGTGTTTTTGAGAGCTCCGTATTGGAAGGGTTTTTCGTGTGTATTAATTATAAAACTATTGCTATAATTAAGATACAGAGACTCACCTGCTACTTTGCGTGGATTTATTTCAAAATTGATTTAGACAGTGACGATTTTAATTTAAACTCATAGTGTTTATTGTGAAAAGTTCTAAACTGCATGTTCAAAAATTGAAATAGTGGAAACTAGAATCACATTCAACAGTAATTTCAATTGGTATTTTCGGAACGAGTTTCCGGTGCAACCGGAAATTGTGTAACACTGCTTTTGTGTTTTTTATTTTTGTGTATATGGTCATTACTGCTGTTTAAGTAACATCAAAGACATGACAAAGAATTTCTAAAATTTTGAAACCCCTGAAAATAAAATAATAAAACATTTAATATTATAATGTCAAAAACAATATGTTCCAGTAGTACTTCCAGGTACATTGTCTTAACTAGAAATGACAATATCATATTTGAAAAGGCGTCACCTTTCATAATCAAAAACGTTTATTGATTGCACTTGTGGTGGAGAAGTAGAATCCTGCAAGAAGACTAGAGCTCACTTCTCATTAAAACAAAAAATCAATTACAAGCCAATAAACTGCTGAAATTATTAAAATTCTTGTTAATGCAACAGAGCACAAAACTTTGAACTTTTCAAAAGGTGTCTTTTACTCCAACAACCTTCGAGGTACCTGAAGATGAAATCTTTTACGAACTTAAAAATCAAAATGTTACCAAGGTTAAAAAAATACTAAAAAAGAATAATGGAAATATGAAAGAAACAGGATCGATAATTGTGACATTCCGCTTGACAGTACTACCAGAAAATATTACAATTGGTTATGAAATAGTTAACCTTCGCCGGTATATTCCCCAACCTTTTAGATGCAAAAATTGTTCAGGTGAGCATCATACAATTGACGATGAAATAGGTTTAAGAGAAAAAAACTCCATTAACTGGAAATTTCACCACATTACATCCACCAATCACAGTCCCCATTTATATTAAACAAAATGAAATTACTACAATCACAGTTCGGGAAAAATGCGATTTTAAAACAGCATATAATATTTACAACTCACGTCATCCAAATCCAATTTTTGGCTATGCTGATTCTCTCACAAGTAGCAAACAGACAATTTCGCCACAACCTAATAAACTAAAAACTACACCTGCGATTTTTTCAGTGATGCCAAATGTCAACAACAACGCAACATCAAACAGTTCAACGTCAAATAGGCTTATATCACAATATGATGATTTCTTTGACATGGATATGACGACATGCACAGCAGTTTATTACTGATCTCCAAAAAGAACAAAAAAGCTTAGTCCCAATCTGAATATTGAAAATATACCAAAAGACAAAATTAACAGCCTAACGTCACAGCTGAAAGCAAAAGGAAAGAAATAATAATATAGTTATTAAAGTATTTTAATTGATTCTAATTATTTTGTTATACTCGTACACAATGTTAACGCTATTATAATGGAACATTGATGGCTATTGCAACAATTACGTTCACTTACAAAATTTAATCAAACCCAATCACCCATCAATTATATCCTTGCAGGAAACGCACTTGCATACTTCAGACAATATTCATTTTCCTATCAATTACTCCCTTTACCATAATAACAACCCTACCACTTCCTACGGTGGTGTAGCACTCTTGGTCCATAGTTCATTGCAGCATAAGCAAATACAATCATCTTCAAACTCAATCATTCATATTACGTCAGCATATATAGCCCTTAACAAAAATATTTTAATTAACTTACTGAGAAACACTTTTAATAACCTACAATATTCCAGCATTATTACAGGTGATTTAAATTGCTGGCATCAATCTTAGGGCTCCTCAAAAACAATTATAAAGGCAATTTATTATCCCATTTTATAGTAGAATTTCCATTAGTTCTTCTTAATAATGGCTCTCCTACCTTTTTTAGCACACATAACACCATTAAAAATAAACAAAGTAGATTGGCAAAAATTTTCTTCTTCTTTAAAACTTAGTATTAATAGACCTATTTCGTTTAACACAAATAAAGCAGTAGCTAACATAGTTAAAATTATCCGTCAGTCTGCCACCCTATCTATTCCCCAAACAAACCGCAATTTTAATTTAATTCAAAAGTTCCTTGGTGGAATGCCAAACTAAAAAAAGTAAAAGCTAACAAAAATCAATGCAGGTACGCTTTAAAAAGAACCATTTCTACAACTAACATCATAAACTACAGAAAAGCACAAGCTATTTTCAAGAAAGAATTGAAATTATCTCATCGTTCTTCGATGCAAGTTTTTATCTCAGCAATAAGTCCTCTCTCTTCTTCTAACACTATTTGGAGAAATATTCGTTCATTTTGCGGTACCAGCCCCTATAATTCAATTCATTGCCTAGAAATGCCTTAAAATTGTATTANGGAGATATAGTCGTTAACTTTACGGTACCCAACCATATTATTCCATTCATTGCCTTAAAATGCCTGAAAATTGTATTACATCCAAACAGGAAATTGTCGAAGCTTTCTGTATTAACTAGTCGTCACAATTGAATGACTGCAACTTTTCAACCACATTTCGTACCCACAAAGCTTCAACAATCCTTTCAACTGTAAATTATACTATCACTAAAAGTACTTCTTTTTTAGAGCAGCCAATAACTCTACTAGAACTACTCATTGCCCTTCAAAAACTAAAAGGAAACACTTCTGGTCTGGACAGAGTATCTTATTCGGTGATAAAGAACCTTCATCCATCTGTAATGTCGAGATCGCTTAAGTTATATAACTTAATTTTTGATAAATTATTATTAGATTAAATAACTGCTAAACGACTTTGGTGGCTTATATCAAAAGATAAGTTAATTGATAGTCGTCAAACAGCTTTAAACAAGTCTCCTCCATATCTGATTCTCTTTCAACTTTGGACCATCTGATATCGTCATCTATTTCAACAAACAACCATTCTTCTTTAATAGCTTTTGATTTCAGTAAAGCTTTCGATAAAATTGGAGTCCACACCATAGTTGATGAGATTAATCGGTGGAAGATCGGACCAAAAATTATTTCGTATATTGCTTGCTTAGGCTTAGACAACTCAAATATCCACTCTTTATCTGATGGCTTTCCCCAACGTTCACCTTTGCCTGTCGTACTATTTTTGATCGGTTTCAATAAACTAAATTATTTTTTTATTGCTTCGTATAAGGAAATAAGTTTTTGCGCCTATGCAGACGACTTCTTTCTCTTCAGAAAGGTAGGTAGCAACACAAATGTTGAATTTCACACTCTACGCAATAGTATTCAAAATTGGTGCGACTACTCTGGCGCACAACTTTCAATGCCAAAAGGTAAGCATTTACATTTTTGTAGGAAACATCATTGTTCCTTCAAATTAACGACAACACGCACATCAATAGAAAATGTTGGCCATCTTAAAATTCTTGCTATTTTCTTCAGCACACGTTATAATTGGCACACACATATTGATCACCTTAAACAGTCTCTCTGCAAGAGGCTTAACATCATTAAATGTCTTTCAGGTTGCAAGTTCAACACTCAACATTTAACACTAGTTTCAGTTTTCAAAGCAATTATAATATCTCGCATTGATTACGGCCTATATCTTTATGGTAACTCTCCCAATAACTAGCTCAACAAAATAAAATCTATCTGCAATACCGCAAAGAGATTAGCCCTTGGAGCCCTAAGATCCACACCCATTCACAACTTATTTTATGAAGCAGATACGATGCCTTTTGACATAAGAGTACCACAATCTCTAGCCAAACTTTGTAAGCCTATGTCAAACTCCTCTGATTCCCCATTAATTTCAAGAAAATCAGCAATGGTAAAAAATCACCTAAGGTGCCTTCTTTGCTTCTGGGCATTTAAAACTGCGGTTATCAATATTTCTTTACACTCCTTACCGAGGCAACAAGCTACTCCTTCTGTCTATAAACAATTATTTCATGAACTCCAAAACTTTTACGAGTCATATAGCTTCCTTTACACTGATGGCTCCAAATCAGTTTGATGAACTTCTTTCTACCACCTCCGCTTTCATAATCTATCAAGCTATTCTTCCGCATCAATATTTTCTGCAAAAATCATTGCCAAATATAATGCTATTCAAATAATCAAATCTTCAAATAACAAGTATTGTATCTATTCTAATTCGTTGTCTGCGTTAAAAGCCATTCTCAACCCTAACAGTGAATTATATTACCCAAAAATAATACGACAAATTCTTACTTTTTCATTCCCCAGAATCTCTATTGTCTGGGTTCCCGAACATTCTGATTTAGCTGGAAATTTTCNGTGAATCATATTACCCAAAAATAATACGACAAATTCTTACTTTTTCATTCCCCAGAATCTCTATTGTCTGGGTTCCCGAACATTCTGATTTAGCTGGAAATTTTCTTGTTGATGCTGCCGCCAAAGATGCTGTGAAGTTCCCCTCATCTTTCAAAACAATTTTAACCACTCCGATATAAATAAGCAAATAAAAAATATTTATTTACACAAATCTAAGTCCACGCTAATTAACTGCAGAACCATTACAAATTATTAAACATTCAAAAGAAAATTATAAACTACTATTAACAACTTTTCTTGACAGCTCTTTATCAAGACTTGACCTTAATGAATTTTTTCGCCTACGCCTTGGCCATTCCTATCTGACACATAAGTATATTTTCAATAAAACGGCTAACCAAACATGTCTTTTCTGCAATTGCAATCAAACAATTTCAGTAGTGCATATCCTTAAAACATGTGCTACCTTTAATTACCATAGAAACAAATTTTTTTCTAACTCTAACCCACTTCAATATTTATCTAATCCTTCTATCAATAACATTCATTTAATTATAAGTTTTTTAAAAGAATCTAAAATATATCATCTAATTTAACTAGCTTGGAAATATTTTGAAGACATGTGAAAACTATATAAGGTTACGAAGACTGTAGAATCTAGGTCGTTTGGAATAAACGGCGATGTTGTATTAGTATTTAAAACTATTTCAAATTACGCTTTCAATAAAATGTACGATTACTGCAGCATTTCTTTGACATTAAATATATCCATCAGCACATTTTGAAATGCATAGAAAAAATAGTTTTGGACTTTTTCTTTTTCGATAGAAGTGTATATGCAATCGAAAATCGTAATTTTATGTTTTGAGGTAGATTGACGAAATTAGGTAGATAGGTCAAGTTTGTGAATCGATAATCTGTGTATAGCATTAGGTATTCCCCGAAAGTTATGTAGTTCCACGTCTTGGCAATCGTTTCGGCGCATGCTACTGAAATTATGTGTGGAAGCCTTTTTGGGTATTTGACGTTTACACCGGTTATGCGTTTTATACAGGATTTCACTGAAAATTGTAATTTCGGCGTTTTAACACTATTGCCTCATATTTATCAATTTGAGCCAACCACGAATTGATGGCTCCGAGTATTTAAAGCGGAACAATGAACAATGAAGCAGGATAAACATTAGCTCTATGACTCAACATAAAAACGCCTCGCAAATTGCATATCTATGATGTCAATTTACTTGATTATGATATCTACTTGCATTAAGCGCCTTCATGCCGTTAAGCCTGGATATTACACCAATAACCAGTAGTCTAGTAGCGACACTAGTGGTATAAAATGTTCCTCATCTACAGGTTCTGCGTTAGCCATCGAAAATGTCATACTAAGCGGCTTCCAATAAAAACAACTCTTTTTTCGGAATCCTCCTCAGATTTTCCACCAAAATCGAATAACAGCAAGATCTGTAGTCGCATAGAAGATGTCCATATGAACCAGACGTATATGAGTTCAAAAATAAGTCCGCTACGTTATTCTAGCATAAGAAAGATTATTTGGATAGATATCATCGTATCTAACTTAAGGCTCATTTTCAAATTCAAACGAACTTCATTACGACAAATGGACAAATAATTGCAACACTTCTGAAAGAGGTCCCACATGAAAAATGTATGTCGGACACCAACGGTTTCGCGAAAAACTGTAAACTCACGCGGAAAAACCAAGAAAAAACCCAGCCTGCCTATCATATCCCTAGAACTCAAAAGAGCACTCCACAACATTTTACCATGTACGTCAGCAACAACATCGAATTAAAGAAAAGCCAACGAAATTTTCGGAAACCATTATATTACACTACATTCACCACATTAGCCTCTAAGCAAATATGATATATTGGGTGAACAGAATCCCTGTAAATTTGTCACCACTGCTCAGCAATGAGATACACGTCAACACTATCTCACATTACTCTCGTTTTGATCATATGAATTTGCTTTAATTGTACCGTTTCATTCTCTTTATGTCAATGGTAAGTTTTTGGCGAGTCACCACTGACGCTTTCTCGGTACTAAACGATGAGTAACTTCTATTGACTTTATTTTTGATAACTAGCTATAACTGAGGGGTTTTGATACATAGCCAATTGCTTCTGTAATTATTTATTAGTTTTTCATTCAAGAACTAGAGCAAAACATCCTTAAAGGTCTTATTATGAAAGCATTCGCTAACGTAACTACACAAATTCATTGTGCAAGTCTAAAAGTGAATAGTTTCTCCGATTTTTGCTGAAAGTATTATTGTGTACACAGTAATATTTTTATTATGTCGTGAAAAAGGATTTTACAATCAACTAAATATCTGAAAAATTATATTGAATTTTCCACATTTTATCCAGCTCCTTAAGAAAACCTACAAAAAAAAAGCAATTCAGGAGAACTTAGTTTTCGTAGCAATCAATTTCATACATTGGAGGAACAGTATTGTCTTATTAAGTCATATGTGATCCGTTCTCAAATGAGAATACATTTCAAGTTATTATAGGAGATAAGTTGACATTATTTGGTGATGAAAAAAATATTATAATGGACCCAATTGCAGTACTTTAAATGCATACTCATATTTATAATCATTACACTTCGTCAGAAATCAATGCTATTACGGAATTAAAATATATTA
>JXPQ01001310.1:12673-23144 GCA_001014675.1 Ephydra gracilis
TTTTTTTTTTTTGTTTCTTTGCATATTTTAACGAAACATAAAACTGAATCGATTATTTCTATTGATTATGTACCTTACTTCAATGGAAAAATGATTAAAAGTTTCTACAAAATAAAAAAATAAGCAAACGCAGAACGGCAGCTAAGGCGCTTGGCATGTAGTAGCACAGCTGCATTAGCAGTGCTCCTGCATTGCATAGCGAAATCTCAGTCAAACTATCAGTTCTTTTGTAAGACTTGTACCCCATTACGTTAATATTGCACTCACCTTTTCAAGATCACGCAAAAAAGCAACACAATTTCGATTGACCTATGGTTAATAGCACCTGCCGCACTAGTCTGCCTGGAAATGCAGAACTTTTCATGTAAATTTGTGGCCAACGCGTCAAGTTGATACATCAGATCAAGCAGCAATAAGAAAGAATAACGATTACCATTTGCCAGACCGAACTGTGAATAGAGCAATGATTCCAACTAATGGTTCGGCTGCTGTCAATGAATGGGAAGACATAAATAAAGTAATTAAAGCAATGCTGCAACAACAATGGCGCAAACACAAAAACAAATGCCACAAGCAGTTCAAACAAAGCAAAACCTTATTAATGTAGCAATGCGTTTGGAGCCAGCGTTCAGGTTCGTTAACCCATGAACACACAAAGATTCGCATACATACAAAGCAACAATTATCGATGTAGCTGCCGAAGCCATAGAACAGTTATGATTATTGAAATTTTCTGTAACAGCTGCTGACGCATTTATATGTATGCGTGCGTCAGCAGCTAGCTTTCAACGGCAACTTAAACTTAATTCTAATTTCCATACAAACGTTGAGCTGAGCGAACGTGCGAGTGAATGTTATCGCATGGGGAACGTAACGATTGACCAAATCAAACAAACGGGCTACATCAATGCAAGCGTAAACATAAATTTGCATAAGAATGTGAAATAAGAAAAAACGAATAATCTGTAGTTGCAGCCGCAGATGCACGCACGTCGGCATGCATAACACGCCAACATAGACAAGTTAATTCTTCACTTACAACGCTGCCAAGTTATTCTAACTTACAACGCTTGACTGCCGAAGGAATGCTTTCTGAGAAACTACTATCTTTTTGAAGAAGAACATTCGTCAAGGCAGCGCTTGCAATGCATAAAAGCAAAAGTCTCAGAGAACACACTAATAATACCAAGCACTTCTTGGCAGAGAAAGGCCGTGGGAGTGCGAAGGAAACTATGTTTTCTTACAATTTTTTGAAACCACCAAGCAGATTAACAATACCATTAAGTATTGAAATAAAGATAGTGGTAAACATACTTTGGAAATACCGTACGTAACGCACATTCAATTAAATTATAAATTCCCCAAGCTTCAGCACTCGACCGTGTGTCTTCAAGTTCTTTTGTAAAAAAAAAGGTATGACCAACTCAGATATCCACAGTTCCCCCAACTTTAGAATGTGCCTTCATTTCGAGAACCGGCAACAGTTATGCAAATAGCTTAAATCTGGCAGGACCAAAAAAAAAATTTGATGTTCTTTAGCACAAACTTAGAAGATTTTTATGCACAAATGCTATTTGTTCCTAGCGAGTTAGTAAAATTAATTATTGCCAAAAATGAAAATTGCAAGAGTAGGCGACTATTGTCCACAACTTTGAACTTGAGTTATCTCAGAAAAAATCTGTCGATAAACTCAGTTCGTCATAAGCGAAAAACCATCATTGCAAATCACGAATAGCACGGCATTGTGTATTCAATCGTGATTCTAGTTTGGTCGCGGATGAATAAAGGTCGTCCGAAATCGATTTTGTGCCACTGATAATGTGTGTAAACTAAGAATACGTCAATGGATAATGCATAATCGTCATGTGACAGATCATTATAGATCAATAACACTAATTAAAAAAAAAAATTTAACTCTTGTTGGATACCTCATNTCAATAACACTAATTAAAAAAAAAAACTTAACTCTTGTTGGATACCTCATGATTTGATCAATCGCTCAGCAAAACTCAATCGTTAATTCGGGTCATAAACAATTAAAAAGGCTCGACCGTGTTGCCTCGAAAGACTTTTTTACAATCGGGATAGGTAACGAGTCATTAATATATGCAAAAGAGCAGGGAACACCGTTATTCAAGTTGATTTAAATCCTACAGATGTTATTCGCCCACGAAAAACAGCAAAGCGAAAACTTGCCTTTTTCTTTGGCCAAATGGATCTTGGGACCAATTTTCCGCTGTAACCAAAGCTGTCAGGAATGAATAATTATACATGATTGGAATGCGAGCTCTAACATCTGTATGAAACAGTTGTATTTTTGAGAAGGCAAAATAACGAATTGAAGTTTCATCCTAATTTTGCATGCAATGCCGTCACATTGTTCCCGAATACAAAAGAAAAACTGCGTGATCTCTGATTTACGAGCGCTGTAGACACAATTTAAGCGTGTAAGAACTATTTTACAAAAAAAGATATGACACATAGTTTGAACGAATGCGGGAGTGTATTTATGGTCAGAGAGGAAATAATCAAGAAATTTTAAGTTATTTAATATTTGCTATACCAGAATATAAACAGAAACCCTCAACAAGAAATTCACTAATCGCACATCCTATTTTTTTTTTTTGTATTCCTTGCAAGCAGGAAACGCGCTCACTACTAATGCTCGCCTGTGAAGTCATAGCATATTAGTGGACGTACAGAAAGATCGAATTACTTTAATTTGAAACTTTTGAAACATACTATCACATTTTTTGTAATTTTTTAATTATGAAATATCTAACAGCTCTAAATTTTTTCTTTATTTAAGTTTTTTTTTCTTCGGATCAGACCTCCTCGGAAACATTGATTTCTTCAATTAATCTAAAAAGAATCCATCATCCAATGTAGAAGATTAATAACTTTACATTATTTGCTGTGGGCTTTTGATTTTACTGGAAGTAACCATACAGTTTTGATCAGTTCAGTCCATTTTCGGAGATGCAGTAACGAAGAAATAGTTATATATTAAAAACTGCATATTAACTGCTAACAGGGGAAATTAATTTTTTGAGTTCTTGGGCTTGAGTTGAGCCATATCCCTCCATAAAAAGGGTTCCAGGAATCGTATTAATTACTCCAATACGCAAAATTTTATGTTTAAATGTAGAAAAGTCGTTTTAGTAGTTTTTGGAAGTTTTTCACCATGAACGGTTTCTATAATTTGCTGTAGCTTAAAAGTATCTTCTATTAGTCTAGCTTTAACATAATTATTATTCATTAATTCAACGTTACCATTATTTGAGTCAATACGAACATTGACAAACAGACGTACATGTGGAAAGAAGGAAAGATGGGCAGGCAGGCAATATCAAGCAATACACCCAAGACGTACATGTTCTCAAGATATAACTCGTCGAAAATGATTATTTCTATACAACACATATTTTACGCAAACCCAGAATACCTAATAATACGTAAACTAATGTGTACATAAATTACAGTTCTTCGATTGCATTTGAATATAAACATTATTGCGACATTGTCTCAGTATTCCGCAATTTGGCCAACAACAGTGCATAGCTTTGTGTAACTCTCACAGCCATAATATCCGCAAATTAAACGAAATCCACATGAAACCCATATCTTAGTTGGCAAGCTATTGTACTTTTACATTCAAGTTTGAATGAATCATTGTCACAACGTAGAAATTGTAGNCAAGTTTGAATGAAACATTGTCACAACGTAGAAATTGTAGAGAAAATGTTTTAAGCTAATACAGTAAACACGCAATGAATTTTGTCGGATAAAATTTGATTTTATTTTTTGAAATAGGTGCCTTCCATGGCAATACAAGATTTATTGCAGGCAGATAAGAGCAGAAAGTAGCTCTTTATCCTCATATCTTTATTTTTATTTAATCCATTTTTCAGCGATTTTGTCGTTCAAACCATCCAAAAACGGTTTGTACTGTACTGTGAATCCCAAAAAAATGATGCCATAACCTAGCCAGCTGCCTGTTACAATGTTACACGTTTTCACATGCAATCCACTCAGATGACGATTTTTACGATTTTGTTGTGACATAATGAAGGCATGTGTCACGCATCATCCCATATCGGCGCATCACTTCGGGTTCAATATAGTTGAATACCTTCAAACTCCTCCCAGAATTATCAAAGCGTTATTCTTGCTCGATTGTGAGTTCGCGCGGCACCCATTTTGAACAGAACTTTCGCATACCCAAATATTGATGCATAATATCTCCAGCACATTCTTTTCATATCTTTATACCTTCAACTTTCTTGATCGAATTCACTTTGGGGTCATTCAAATTTTTTTCTGAATTTTTTTTTATATATTCGCAGGTAATAATACTTTTGGGTTCTGTAAATCTAGCAAACTCCGTCCGATTGGCTGACTTCCATGGTGCGAACCAAGCTGACAAAAGTTGTTTCACTAAAAAACCTTTTTCCACAAATGTATAGTCCAACAGCTGTCCACGTTTTTTCACGAACCTTTTGAAGGTTACGGTTGACCTAAAATCACAAAGTGTAAATGATGTATTATACCTTGTGTATGTGTGTCACACTATGATCTTGTTCAACTGCTATTTGGGCAGCATAGGCTGTTAAGTTCGTTCTTCCGCTTATGTATCAACATTTTTTTAAAACTTGTAATTGAGAAATCGCTTGCCAACAAGTTATTTAAGGCAATTCGAAAGAGAAAATTTAATTCATATGCTGAGCAATGAACAATACGAATTGGGTTTGGAATGATTACTTTAACAACGTATAACGATCTTGATCTTGTTATCTCGATTGTCAAAATTCTGGCATTACGTGGGCTGGTAAATAGCTTTTCGGAACATTCTATAGTAGTCAGCAGCAGCAAAAAACCATAATGCGCATGTGCGTACGCTTATCTAAGGACCACTTGACATTATTGAATTTTGTTTCTCATTGGCAATGGCTGACACAATTAGCGCATTAAGATATCAACTTGCATGAAGAGCACGCTTTATGTCCAATGGAAAATATTGCTGCGTAAGTGTATGGCTTAAGCATTGATAATTAAGGGAAATGCAGGGAAACCCACATAAATAATACAAACAAATTAACGTGGAACACCGCGCTGCGAAGCTAATGTATCGACGGCAAAGAAGTCTAATTAAAAGCAGCGCAGAGTTGAGCACGAAAAGCGCATAAAAGAAAATTAAAATTCAATCAACTTCTGCCCTACTCTAATGGTGGTTGTCGCTTGATTGAAAGATTAGCTGGCATCTAGCACAATTACTCACAAAAACAAAGAGCAATGCGCTTTTACTTTTTCTGACTTTTACTTCCACATTGTTGTGGATTTTGTTTTTTAAATTTTTTTATATAAATTTTTTATTTTTTTGGCAACAGAATGCCGGCGCAGCAACACCAAAAGGCATGCTTTCTTAAATAGCACTTAAACATAATTACACGCAGTTTTCTGTTGCAGCAAAAGTAGTGCAAACGCACCAACACACATGTACATATGCACCTAGAGCTCACAATATAAAAGAGAAGCAGCAGGGAAGTGGAAAAATTACTTGAAATGCAACAGCTCGCCGAAATCAAAATGAAATGTGGTATGCAATTAAAAGTGAACATTTACGTATTGCCTACCGTGCCAGCGTCAGTGTTTAGTTCCGGGCTATTGTTGTTGCTGTTGCTATGTGTGCAGTGTAATTTTGTTTTATTAATTTTGATTATCATATTTTATTTTGTTTATCAAACAAAAGTGAAATGCATTAAATTAAATTAATTAAAGCAGGCAAAGCCGCGAGTATGGGAAGCTTTGTCATTTCAGTAGTCAGCGTTGCTTATATGCCCATGTTGCTGGTGTCATGCCTTATGCACAGAAATATTTGCATTGATAAAAGAAAATCAAGCTAATATAAATATTAATTGGCTGATTATACAAGCATGTTTTTGCAAATTATTAGCGGCTTGACACCACTTCTGCGTTACATTAACACTTTGGCTCAAACTGAAAAGGAAAGTTGTCTCCTACGGTTGACGCTGATTCATTGTGCAAGTGCGAGCATTCGTTTGATACCAAGGATGCTATTTTTGGCACATCAAATAAAATTTGATATACATTTCATATTTTCTATGATATTTTTCACAAATTCGACTGGTATTTGGAATATGTCAACTGTTATGTCAAAGTTCAAAAAAGGAAAAACTCATGAAATAAAACTTTACCGAATTAAAGTTTGTTGTTCAATATTTATGAATTATTACATTTCTGCTTGCATCCAACGGAACTGGCAGTGGCTGAAACCGCGTCCAGAAAATTTAATTTTTCATTCTGATTCGTGTTAGTTCAACTGACATTATTTGGTTACAGAACTTTGTTAAAAACTCAAAAACGCAATTGTCACCAATTCGTTGTGGCTCGTATCACATTAAAAATTTGCCTTTCCGCTTTTGAGAATTTTCATATACTTCTAAATAGATTAAATGTATAAATTAAAAAAGAATCCATTTGTATTCTAACATTTTTGATTTCATATAAACTGAAATTAAAAAGTTTAACATTAAAACAATATTTTTTAATTATTTTTTATTTTGATTTTTAATAAAGAAATAAAGGAAATATTGAATATTGGTGAAATAATTAATGTTTAAGTTGGGTACAATTCTAATATATCTATCTTGTTTTTCAATGAGAAAAAAAGTTCCAACTCTTTTTCGTAATTCGTATTACACAATTCGAAATTCAAATTTTTTCTGAAAATGCTCAATTCATTCGACATATCGGTTCCATAATCTGAACTAAAGTTTAAAGTTTCAAATACACATATTCATTATTTCAAATCAACTAAAGTGTCAAAGCTAATCAAATGAATACGATCGAAGCGATCTCTAATTCATGGATTTCAGCTATTGTCAAAATCCTCTTGTTATGCGGTGCAATGCGCTCAACAAAAACACATATTTCAATTATTATTTTAAAAGCCGAGTGTTTTACACGAATTGTTTCCTTCGGATAGCTACAGTAATATTCGGGATGTATTGTTCTACTAGTTTGTATGTAAAACACTAGAAAAATGCATCCACATTTGCCACTAACACCAACACATTTTAGGCCGATTTCTGCATACTACCCATTTTAATTATTCTTCGATAAACCGAGTCTTTTTACACGAACTCTTCCCTTCGGATCTTTCCAATAGCCACAGCAATATTCCGAATGTTTAGTTTTACTACTTTGCATGTAATCCGCAAGCACAATTTTTCCGCATTCAAAAGGTACACTAACACATTTTATGCCGTTTTATCCACACTTCCATGTTTAGGAGTCGAAAAACAATGTTAACGCCACTCTTTCGCCACTTTTTTTGATTCAGAATCATCATGATAGACCAAAGTCTGATCTATAGTGATCACTTATCTTCCAAAATCCAATTTTTCATAATCATCCCTTTTGCTCACTGGAGGTTTTTCTGTACTTAATGTTGTTTTTCTTTCCACATTCGTTGGTAAGTGTTATTGTCTTTGAAATTATAACTTTTTTTCACAGNGACATTCGTTGGTAAGTGTCATTGTCTTTGAAATTATAACTTTTTTTCACAGTCAAAAACAAATACTGTGACACGTGGTTGTTAAATGGCAAAAAAAAATACGATGAGGGTTTTTACAATAGAGTCATTCTAAATCGACACATTGGTAATATACCTTTCAGAATTGTGGAATTTCAATGAAAAACTAGTAAAATGCTTACAGTCGCCATAGCATATATAACACATTGCTTGGTTATTAAATAAAACCCGGAGAAGTTCTGTACCGTACCTTACTCTAGATTAAATTCATTAATTGCGGCAAATTTTTGAACGCTTTTTTGTGGATGACATAGGTGTCAGATTTGAATCAATCAATAGTACGTATATTTATTATATTTCTTCAAATAACACTGGAATTTTCCAAAATTTAAAAGTAACATACGTATGATTAAGCACTAAAGCCTTTATTGATACATTGGAGGTTCTCCCTAATTTCACCTGTTTAGAAGCCCCATTAATTGTATTCGTTTTTCTCAATACTGAAATTTCGTTCGTTTAAAAAGATAATTGTGTATACTTGAGCATTAAAACCTCTACTGAGGCCACATGGTCGTGCTGGATGTTCCTCTAATTTTCATAGAATCAGACCTTTTATTTTGTAGACAGCTTGATTATATTTATGTTCAGTACCTAATGAAATTCCGTTAAATTTTAATGAAAAATATGTGTTATTCAGCATTAAAACATCCGTTGGGACTACATAGGTGCACTCGGGGTACCGCTGACTTTCGTCGAATTAAGCCCATTTTCTGTAGACACATACATAAAATACATGTATCTTCACTGTATTATGAAATTTCGTTAGATTTATATAACTATGGAAATTTCTGTATAAAGCCTCTTTTTTTTACTTTATAAGTATACTAGGGGTGCCTCTGAATTTTATTCAAACACGACCATTTTTGGAACACGGTTACATGTTTTGATTTTCTGCTCAATTTCCAAATCTCATTGAAAAGTATAAATTCTAAAGGCTGCAAGAACTTGAATCCCGTAATTTTGTATAAATGGATGTATAAATTGGAGGTAGCTGGAATAACGGTCGGATTTTGAACAATTTCAAAAGGGGATCTTAACTTTTTTCCAACAACCCCTTGTACCAAATTTCATTGATCTAGCTCAAACCGTCATCTCTATTTTTTTGATACGAACGAACGGAACGACATGGCTAAATCAATTCCTGGGGTGATGCTGATCATATCGGTATGTATGTACAGGTCTGCGAACGCTGGTTCCGGGTGTTACGAACGTATAACCAAAACTAATATTCACTTTACCAATTTCATTGCCGAAATTTCCACAAACTATCAGTCATACCATACGAAAAAAATAATAGAATCTGAACAGACTTGCGGCTTTGATTACATATTCCTGTGACAACTCCATGCTCCAGTCATTTTCATGAGTTTTGTTTTGATGACACGAAAAGACACGAACATATAATTCCATGAATATGTAGTGATTCTAGCTCCAAATTCACTGCAATAAGTGTGCAATGAATATTTATAGTTATAAATTTTAAACTTCATTGCCGACGTGAATAAAAAGTTAATAAATTGAATTGATCATTTTCATTTGATTTTTCATTTTAACAAGGACAACATTCTGGCTATACAATTTTAAGTATGATCCAGCAGTAATGAAGGTCATTGCACGCTTTCGACCAATACTCTTTTAGAGTTAGACTAACAATAGCTTAGTTTTGTTGTCAAAACTTTAACAAGGGATTTGGGCTCAAAGACTAATACAATATTAAAGTAGAAGTCGATCAAATGGGACTGAATGAATTTCCTAAAATAAATAATATAGTGCAAAATTGGTTGGATAACAAAATTCTTAGATTTTCCAAAATTATGAACTCATTGGATTGCTAAGGCTTACAAATTCTGATGAGCAAGTACTGGGTATTTTCAAGCGAAAAATCCTTATTGCGATGATGGCATAGGTCACATCCAGTGGAATCACGCGCGGTTTGAAATCTTCAAAGATATTGACATAGTCAAACGCTTTCAAGTTCAGCGGCTACGTTCGCTNTCGCTCGTATGGGTGAATCTACAGCAGCTAGTTAAGCGTTTTATTCTCATCTAAGTGGCGTAACTCGACGAAGAGAAAGGCCAAACCTGCGTTGTCTACAACACAACAAATCGCGAAGACTGGCCCCGCTAGATCGCTGAGGCCAAGGTCTGTACCAGGTTGTACTAAACAATTAAGTGAGTCAGTTAGTAAGATTGATGATACAAAAATAATGTATGAATACACACCAAATCTATAGTATTAACACGTTCCCTGCCGCGTGAATCGAAAACAGTACACGCTAAGCTTCATTTCTACGCCAACGTGTTTTTTCAAATTAAAATTTATTTTTCTGAATTTATAATACAAAAGCAAAAATCCAATTTCACTTTCAGAATACAGAAAGAAATTAATTTAATATTTATGCAATATAGGTAATGATTCATATACTGAAGAAGATGACCATGTACCACGTTGTAGAAAACGTCATGAATTACAAAAAGACAGTAGAAAACCAGCAAAAAGAAACCGCTGCACATCATGCTATGCAAAATGTGTGAAAGATCATAATAGCGAAATCGCGCGAAATACTGTAAAAAGGGTGACGACGTTTTGTAATGATTGTCCTAATAAGCCATTCTTATGCATTCCATGTTTTAACAAAATTCATCGCTACATGAAAACGTAAATGAAACATAGGATATACTCCACTTTGGATTTCATTTTCTTTTCTGTACTTCATTTTTATTAATTATTCGATCTGAAATAAATATTATTTTTTGATGTTACTATGTATGCATTATTGTTTTAATATTAATGATCTCGAAAATAATATAAATTATCTCAAAAACAAAATAGGAATTTATACAAAATTATTAAAGC